>JBBHKE010003360.1:108884-167348 GCA_037447655.1 Zygnema cylindricum | reverse complement strand
TTCAGCTACTACCATGATGCCCATGCAAGGTGGCAAACATAGCTTAAGTGTTGAAATAAATAGTTTTTGCGTATTTTCTAGGTCTAAATATATTAGCGGAAACAAATAAGAAAAATACAGGCAACCTGCCTCCATCTCTTCTCTCTTGCCCCCATCTCTTCTCTCTTGCCCCCATACTTGTTGTAGTCACTGAAGGAGAGAGAGAGAGTGATGAAGCCATGGCTACCTCAGCTCCATAGGTAGGACTAAAGAGTGACTTAAGTCACTCTCAACCAAAGGTTCAGTTCGGCAGGACTCGAACCTCCAACCAGCAGAGCCCGGCGTAGCCGTTAGCTCTAACCAGTCTGTCGTAGAAGTCCGTTAGGATATATAGGGTGTGATATGTATTTAAACTATTATATGGTACTAAAACCGATTAACAAAAATGTGTACGAAGGAATATAAAACTAGTTAAAGTTTAGTGCGGACGTCATTTTGCACGAAACAAATGAATCGGATTTTGTTACGACGGCCGACATTTAATGTTAGATTTCATCCGACGGCACACATCACTGCCCAGATCGCGGAATGGTCACTTTGGCGTTTATGGACGTGGCATGACCAGGCGCCACGTGGAGGGATAACTTTTGGTCGCAAGAATTCCGGGGAACATACGGACGAGTGGAAGGGTGACACGCGTCCACTCAGTGGCTTTGTCATACACAGGTCGTACAGAAAAGACATCGGCCGTAAAACCTTTCTGTACTTTACAGTCATATAATTGGTTCGTACTTCAGTAGATAGGAGCCGTGAGAGGGGTTTAGGACTTAAGAAAATCTGGTAGGTAGTCACCGTTCTCTAAGAGAGCTTTGTATGAAATTGGCATCTTTGCCGGGTCATAACTTATCGACCGTTTTCAGTGATTCTTTTTGCTACGGACTCAGGGGAGTCCAGGCTGCACAGGGGTGCAGTCAAACTATCAGTTTGCCTTTTTGGGAAGCAGTGGTTGTGGCTTGAAGTGGGTTAGCTTAAAATTATCGAGAGGCTTCATGAATTCTGTTGTCCAATGGAGAACACAGAAGTGCAGGTTATGGGCCGACCCTCGAGGGTGCCCACCTTCAATGGATATGGGTTCATCTATTGGGAAGCCATGATGATGGGGGCTTTGTGCGAAAAACGATACTGGATATCGTAAGTGGACAAGTGAAATGTCCACTTTTGGGAACTCCACCAGGATTTGGAGGAGTAAGGTTTTTGCAAGAGCAACTGCTTCAACGGAGGAGGTAGATGATGGGTACAGCAGTGTGTCCGAAAAGGGGAAAGGGAAGGAGTCACCCCTCACTCCTATTGCCACGACATCAGGAGCGGCGGTTGTGAAGACCGTGGAAAACAATACTCGAATGTGGGAAGACGTAAATATGGCTGCCAAAAACTTCATTCAAAGGCACCTCACTCAAGCTTTGGCCTCATAAAGTCGTTATATGGACTGAAGCAGGCTCCCCAACAGTGGAATAAGAAACAAGATGAGTTTCTCATCGGTCTCGGATATATCCGGATCAGCTCTGACCATTCTATCTATATGTTTGAAGATTACAATGGTGTCATTTTTATTGCAATCTATGTGGATGATCTGCTTGTGCTCAGTAAGTCCTTGGAAAAGATATATAGAGTAAAAAAAAGATCTTAGAAGCAGATTTGATATGAAAGATTTAGGTGAGGCAAGATACATTTTGGGGATCCAAATGGAGAGAGATAGGGGGAAAAGGATTATCAGAGTTACTCTGAAAGAAGCAATAGGTAATATGCTTGAGAAATTCCAGATGGAAAAGGCTAACAGTTGTACCACTCCCATGGACTTGAAAAAAATAAGTGAAGGGAGTGTAGAAGGAGGAGTGATAATCTTAGATGATCAGATGAGTCCAGAGGAGAGAGAGTTTATAAAGTCTATCCCTTATAGACAAGTTGTAGGAAGTTTGATCTATTTTATAAACTGTACAAGGTCGGACATAGCGGCAGCAGTAAGAGTCCTAAGTAGGAGTCTTAACGATCATAGGAAAGAGATAGGGAGGCAGCCAAAAGAGTCATGAGATATTCAGTTGGAACTAGAGAGTTATGATTGCATTTCGGAGGGGAGCACACTGATATCACTACTTGGAGTGATGCAAGTTATGGGGATGCATTTATGAGAAGATGCACATTTGATATGTGTTGTATGTGAGGGAAGGTGCTTGTTGTTGGAGCAGTAAGCAACAAAAGGTGGTTGCTCAGTCTACTATGGAGGCTGAGTATATGGCCTCTTGTTCGGCTGTGAAAGAGTTGATGTGGGTCAAATCCTTGTTGCAAGAATTGGGGTATATGAAGGAGGGAGTGCATGAAGTTTTTTGTGATAATCAGGTTGCCATTGCTATTGCAGCTAATTTAAAACATCATTTCAAGGCTAAGCATATGGACATAAGATTGAGCTTCGTGAGGGAAAAGGTTGAAAATAAATTTGTAAATCTTGTGTATAAATCTGATGAAGAAATGGTGGCTTACATGATGACCAAACCTGTGCCGTCTCCCAAGTTAAAATATTGTATAGAAAAATGTGGATTAAAAGAAAAGTTAAAATTAGACTAGAAAATAAGGGGAGTGTTGAAATAAATAGTTTTTGGGTATTTTCTAGGCCTAAATAAATTAGCGGAAACAGATAAGAAAAATACAGTCAGCTTGCCTCCATCTCTTCTCTCTTGCCCCCATACTTGTTGTAGTCACTGAAGGAGAGAGAGAGAGTGATGGATCCATGGCTACCTCAGCTCTATAGGCAGGACTAAAAAGTGACTTAAGTCACTCTCAATCAAAGGTTCAGTCCGACAGGACTCGGACCTCCGACCGGCAGAGCGCGGCGTAGCCGTTAGCTCTAACCAGTCTGTCGTAGAAGTCCGTTAGGATATATAGGGTGTGATATGTATCTAAACTACTGTATGGTACTAAAACCGATTAAGTAAAATATGTACGAAAGAACATAGAACTAGTTAAAGTTTAGTGTGGACGTCATTTTGCACGAAACAAATGAATCTGATTTTGTTTTGACGGCCGGCATTTAATGTCAGATTTAATCCGACGGCACACAATACTGCCGAGATCGCGGAATGGTCACTTTGGCGTTTATGGACGTGGCATGACCTGGCGCCACGTGGAGGGATAACGTTTGGTCGCAGGGATTCCGAGGAACATACGGACGAGTGGAAGGGTGACACGCGTCCACTCAGTGGCTTTGTCATACACATGCCGTACAGAAAGGACATCGGCCGTAGTACCTTTCTGTACTTTGCAGTCATATGATTGGTTCGTACTTTAGTAGGTAGGAGCTGTGAAAAGGGTTTAGGACTTAGGAAAATCTGGTAGGTAGTCACCTCTCTCTAAAAGAGCTTTGTATAAAATTGGCATCTTTGCCGGGTCATAACTTATCGGCTTGTTGGCCGTTTTCAGTGATTCTTTTTGCCACGGACTCAAGGGAGTCCACGCTGCACATAGGTGCAGTTAGACTGTCAGTTTGTTTTCCTGGGCAGAAGTGGTTGTGGCTTGAAGTGGGTTAGTTTAAAACTATCTAGAGGCTTCCTTAATTCTGTAGTCCAATGGAGGACACATAATTGCATTAAGCTACTGTAATAATTCACAGCCACAAATAACCATGTTTGAAAAAGCTCTTCCTTCTCTCTTACACACACTTACCACCTTCACTTTCCAAATCCTCTTCCCTCCGCCTTCACAGCCACAAATAACCATGTTTGAAAAAGCTCTTCCTTCTCTCTTACACACACTTACCACCTTCCCTTTCCAAATCCTCTTCCCTCCGCCTTCCACGTGGCAGATTTTGGCTGCTCTACTGGTTCAAATACTCTCAGACAAGTTTCTTTTGTCGTTTCTGCCCTCTGTAACTGTCTCGCTTATTCCTCATCCTCATGTGACGTCACCTTATTCTTCTAGATCTTCCAGAAAATGATTTCAACCATCTTTTGGAGTTGATTTTTCAAAAAGATCTATCCATGGCTGCCCTCCCTCTAGATGGACCTCAAGCTGGTCAAGATTTTTTTAGTGTGGTTGTCGCAGGATCCTTTTACAGTCGTCTTTGCGAATTTAATTTCCTCCACGTGGCAATATCTTGTACATCTCTCCATTGGCTTTCTTCCAACCCATGCACTAGTGCTAGTAACAATACAGGAGGAAAGGACAAAACTGAAGAGGGAAAGGACAAGGGAAAGGACAAAATTGAAAAAAGAAGGAACAAGAGAGGAGGAAACGAGGAAAGTGAGGACAAAAGTAAGAAAAAAACAACAGAAGCAAAAAGAAAGGAAGAGAAAAAAAGTCAAAAATTGGAAACGTTCGAAAAAAAAAAAAAACGAAGAAGAAAGTCACGTTGACAGTAATGGGATTCCTAATCCTGGTACCATTTGGAATAAGTATTCAAAAGTAATAGAGGTACAAGAATCATATGCAAAACAAGCAAAAAAAGACTTGGTTCGCTTTCTTGTCGCACGAGTCAATGAGCCTACGAAAGGGGGACTATTATGGCTATTGGTTCCTTGTTCAGGAGAAAAAAACATTGAGGATGGTAGCCATGGCCTCATTGTTGAGAGGTGGTGGGTGGAGCTTTTGGACAAGTCATGGCAAGCCCTTGTAAAGGAAGGGGAGCTCCAACCATCATCTATAAACTCCTTTAATTTGCCCGTGTACTATCGTACCCTGTCAGAATTCAGGGTAGCGGTGGAAGCGACTGGTGGGAAGCGTGGGAATGGTAGGAAGGGTAGCAAGGGTAGCAAGGGTGGTGAAGGGTGGGAGGGGTAGCAAGGGTGGTACCCTGTCAAAAATCAGGGCAGCTATGGAAGCGACAGGTGGGAAGGGTAGGAAGGGTGGGAAAAGTGGAAAGGGTGGGAAAGGTGGGAAGGGTAGCAAGGGTGGTACCTTGTCAGAATTCAGGGGAGCGGGAGCGGTGGAAGCGACAGGGTAGGAAGGGTGGGAAGGGTGGAGGGTGGGAAGGGTGGCAAGGGTAGCAAGGGTGGGAAAGGTGGGAAGGGTGGGAAGGGTGGGAAGGGTGGGACCAACGTAGACACATTTATCCGAAAAAGGTTTCCTTTCCCCTCCTCCCCTGTTTAAGTCATTACTTCCCTGTTTCAAAATTTGCTGAATACTGTTTCTGATACGTATGAGTGGCTATTTGTTTATTTGAGAATTTGGTGGATACAATTTCTTGGTGTTGATTCCTAATATTTTTTAAGTCGTTATCTTTTGCTTGAGAATTTGTTGGATACTATTTCTAACATTTTTGAGCCGCTATCTTTTTGTTTAAGAATATGCTGGATGCAGTTTCTTGACCTTGAGTATTTCCACATTTTCCGTCGGTTGCAGGAAATCTATTTTCTATTTTGTCCATGGAGGCAATAGAGAGTGAACCGATAGGGATGGAAACTATCTGGGGCTCAGTTTGAGAATACGGTTAGATCAGTTGCCGAGCCAATAATTTGAACGGCACAAGGGGAGGAAGTTGTTCAAAAACTGGCAAAAAAAATGGGTGAACTTGCAATAGACATTTAAAAAGAGCAAAAAGATTCAGATAAGTATAAGGCACAGAGATTACAAGCATGTATAGCGTTAGTGAAAAACTATTCGAAATGGAGAATTGACTTGAGGGAGGGAGAGAGGGAGAGAGGGAGAGAGGTAGGAGCAATATTTAACATTACAGGCTTTTCATTTGTTGGTTTTATGAATTCCAAAAGGTTAAAAACATGTAATGCAAGTACCACAGGTACCACAAAAACTCTACGAGCATACACTCGCCTAACATCTCTCTATACATTGTCTAATTCTTAATTCTGTTTTGTAACTAATCGACTCGACAAACCAAAGTGTTGATATTATCTGTTGGACCAGTTATCGTTATTACATCATTCATTACTACACTGCCCATCTTTGTTAGCATTAAGAAATTAATAGTGTTAATGCGAAATTAGGATACATAATACCAATTTAGTGCAAGAAGACGTGGCAGATTGTAGCTCGCTTAAAAACTGTTGTTAGCACTATTTCATGATTTTCGGCCAAAAAAAGTTGCGACCAAATTAGTGTTATTAACCCTAATAGCGACGTGCGTTTAAATAATCAGTAGAGTAGAGTAGCTTACTAACTAAGGCATGGACCAAGTTACCTTCCACGCTATCTTTATGGCTACAAGGAGGATTTATATGTAGACCAAGAGATCAAATGGCTCGAAAGTAACTTTTTTGTCGGTTTCCTAATGTCAATGTTTTGCCAATGGTTGAAAATATTTTGTAAATGTCTTATTTGTCCACTGTCTACTGTACAATGGCCTAACGATGGCCACATAAATTACTTCAGCTGTGCTGGATTGTGATGGTGAAGAGCTTCATAAAATTTTGTCGCATGTCCAAATGTTTGATCAGATTTTTGTGTTTTATTTGTCATGGAAACCATGGTAATGATGTCATCATGGTGATGATGTCATCCTGAGCAGCTTTGGTGGGTTAGCATATTGAGCTCGGAGAGCGTAGGTCAAACGTAAACAATCGACATACTATACTGGAAACACTATATATTATTACCCTACCCTATATGCGTATTATACAACATAATACATGTATAGCGTTTCCAACAGTTTTCGCACATTTGAAACATGGTGGAGAGCACTTCAAAATGACAAAAGCGACGTAAATACTGACCAGACCGAAAGGTCAAAAGGGTAAGTGAAAGTCATACGAGATGAATATTATCGTACATCATCTTCCTTAAAACACGTCATTTAAAAGAGGACTGTATCCAACTCAATAAGGATTATTAAGAATGATGTTACCTCTTCCATCATGACCAGATGATGACGTATTAGATACATCAGATGCGGAAATGTAAATTGGTTGCAATAACACACGGAATATGTCAACAAAAAGACCTAAAATAACCTAAGATCGCTTCCTAGTTGTAAATTGGCTTCACGAGTGGCTGGAGGACTTGTCTAAAACTGACAGTCGACGTCTTAAAGGTTTTCCTTAATTGTGAACATTCAAGGAACCTCAGAGAAAGGTATATACAGATTCATGTTGCAAATCGAAACCAAAGAGAAAAAACTTGCAGTATCCGCCTTTAAAGTGGTCAGAAAATGGTGCTATTCAATTCCAAAACGAAAAAAAAAAGTTACTTTACCATAGATATGAAGGTATGTCTTCATAGGAGCAACAACCTTTTTACGATGTAGGCACTGTAACTGAAATTTGGAGCAGTTTAGAGAATAGGGAGAAATGGCACTTTGTAGGTGAGCATATAAAAAATGTTTGTATCTTCCCTTTTGATTTTGTTTCTCTCTTTCTCCTTGGAGTTTATACCAGTTTCATTTGGTTTTCTTTGTAGATAATCCATATCTGATGCAAACCACGTGTCGGCACATGTCGGTCACACGCTAAAAAGTTTTGCGACAGCGGCGAAAAATCGCATGTGTGCGACAGTGTCGCAGTCGCAGGAATTAGGAAGGACGATGGGAAACTCCACTGGTTGTGCGCGTGAACATTGACCGTTGATCAGGACCACATCGCTCATCGAGAGCGTTGGGAGTGAAGAACTGTAAAACTCACCTGCGACAATGATTGCTCTCCAAAGCGACAGCGTCGCAGATTGAGTACACGTGGAAACGCAGCCATGGTAAAAGAAAGTGACGTGTCGTAAGCAAGATTGTCGAGCGAACTGAAAGTATAGAAAATATCAAATTGTCCGACGTTAATCCTCTAGTCAAGGTAATGTAAGGCATGAGCGTTAGGGGACTTTTCCATGTTTGCGTCACTTCAAACGACAAAGCTCATGTCACGTGGAACAAATTGTCTTGAAACTACATGGAAAAGCATCCTAGTTGAAATCGAACCATTTGCCGTTTTCGAATTAGTCGAGAAACTGGACTTCCACGTGTCGGAAAGAGGTCGTTCGCTTCTGGATTCCGGCTTCCGTTATTTCAGTTTGTCCCGTTAATGTTTTGCCTTTGAAAGTATGTCATCAAACCTGCTTTACCCTAACTGGCAATCATCGTTTTTTGGTAAGAGACAACGTTTTTTCTGTCGTTTTATCGCTTTTTGTGACTCGAATTTTCCAGCAGGTTTTGACCATGTACTAAGCTTAATGTCATGCTTAACTAGATCCACGTGACTCTTATGCTTTTTTTTTTTTCTCCTTTATTTAATCGGTAAAATACTTTATTGATCCATTTTTGTTCCTTTTGTTCAAAAATCTTTCACATGCTGTAGAGTTTCTCATCCATTTTGTCATTCCTTGTCGAATTTTCTGATTATTGAGGTAGAGATTTTTGATTTTTCTTGTTTTATTAACAATTTGAAGCAAAAATTTGTTCTTAGGATGTCTTATGGAGCTCCTGCATTGATGTTTGAGTTGAAAATTGGATTATTATTGATTTTGAATCTCTTTTGTTGTTATTCCTAAAGGTTTCCATCATTCATTCTTCTTATCCCTTTTCCGAGCTTCACTTATGTATCCCGTCTTTACAATAGTTAACGATTTCTTTTCAATACCTTATTGTATCTTTGATCTAGTGAAGAGAGAGAGAGAGAGGAGAGTATGGCAACTTACCAATTAAACATGCCACCATTACACTGTCCCTGCTGAAAGTTTATTTGTCATCTTTTAAATCATGTTAACAACGACCACAGCATTCATTATGGCTACCTCAACGCAGGTGTGATTCACATTGAATAAGAAAACTCAGAATGCAGCCCTATTAACTCTTGAAAAATCACATTTATGACACTAAACCGCCAGAAAACTCGAATATACCCTATATCGCCAGAGTACTCACATCAAAAAAACCAAAAAACTTCATAAAAACTCTACATTTTTACAATGTATCGTCCGTGTTACTTTCCATTTTTTACTTGAAATTTTAAAATGTTCTCTAAAGACTTTTCTCGATAGGAAAGGAAATGTGTTTTGAACCAGGTGTTATCAATTCTGATTGTTTCGCTCCAGGTTAAAACTTCGGGTGGACTCCCGAGCATTCCAAAAACAGAGGAACAAACCCTAAAACTTGTCGAAAACCAAGAAAGAAGACCGAAGAAAGAAGACAAACAAGGAAGACCAAAGACGGAAGACAAACAATAACATATCTATGGCAAATTTATGAGCACTCAGGTCGCATGAGAAGTATCATGCGACGTGACAGCAGATCTGCACTGTCCAAATTAGCATGACGAGTCATCACAGTCAACCACAATGTCACGTCACAATGTCACAATCAGTCAGGTGTAAATAGAGTAGAGAAGTACTTGTCATACACCATTGTTTGTGGGGTTGCCTTAGAGCATATAATATTTTCTACAGGAAGTCAAAGCAGTAAAAGCACTTTAATTTTTAAGGAGTCAGGAGATCCGCTATTTATTATTCATTATTCAAGGTTTAGCAGGTGTAGTGAGAGTTGTATTGCTCCTTGGGTTTCAGTGTTAAATCGATGTATAAAAGCTTTAAACCTTATCTTCGATTTGTGTACAAATATCCCTACATGTCCCTCCGACTCCGCCACGTTCTACCAACATTTGTCCTACTAGCAGTCGTGGTTGTATTTATTCCAACTCTTTTAACCAGTATTCCCTCCTTGGTTCCCTGTCGAGGCAGTGACATGGGGCTTTGCAGTCTTCTTAACGCAAATATGGTCAATGGAGTTGGAGGACCTGGAAATGTAGCGAAAGGGAGCACCTCAGGAGGGGAAGAAGGAGGTGTAACTCCTGGTCACTTTCAGCCAAAGGAAAAACGGATAAACGGGACGGTTAGACGGGACATGTTTCCTAACAATTTTGTGTGGGGCACAGCTACTGCGGCATATCAGGTCTGTTTTACATGCTAAAGAAGGCAAAGCTCTATGCTATGTAGGTTTCATAAGCATTTTTTGGTTCAACTGTATGGTGTTTAAGCGTTACCAAATGGAAATTTGATGGCAGTTCTCTCAAAACTCGTAGCAAAAAGGGCAGTCGATGTCTTTGTCGAGATTCATGTTGTCGTGAGTTACTCTGTTTCAAATGCCATTATGAAACTTGGTAGCTGTCCTGACATTTTTTTTAAACTGTTTTTTTTCATATTTCTCTAATCAAACCAGTAACAAGTCCAGACTGTGTTTTTGATGATTACAATAGCGAGGGCCTATGTATCATAGTTATAATGTGCAAAAGAATATGAAAACGCTATTATGTGGTTACTATATGCGTATTATGTTAGAAAAACCCATGTAATACACACGTAATACGGTGTCATCAGATCTAGCCTTTCCACGTGTTTTCGCACTTCTGAACTGTGATTTCTATCGTAGCAATTACTATTTAATGGCAATATTGGACAAATGGTTCACCAGACTTGTACTTGTGTTAAAGAAGAAAAGAAATAGAATCCAGGACATCCAGGATAGGAATTTCTCAAAGAAAGTCCTTTTTGGCTTTAGTTCATTCAAGAAGTTAGCAATGTGGTATAGTTTCTAGTAGTTCCAAAAAGAAAAATATGGGGTCTCAGTCTGGTTGTCGAAGTCAGTGAGATTTTTTGTCTTGTAAGTGAGATATTGTTTTGCAAGTTTCGAAGGTGGTTGAACGAATTCAAAAACATAATTTTTATTGACTAACATTTTTTATGTTATTCATCAATTTACTTCCGACAACATAAATAGAAATGTTGAGTTACTTTATCGTCCAGTTTATCATCTTCATTTTTTCCAGGTGGAGGGGGCGTATAAGGAGGGTGGTCGAGGACCTAGTATTTGGGACACCTTTTCCCATAAACCCGGTAAGAGGCACTAATTTTGGAAGAGCCGCAATTGATTTACTATTGAGAGAGAGAGAGGTACAATTGGTACGAAATACAAAATTTTATATTTTCATTTGCCATCGTTACTTATGGAATTTTTTATTTTCATTTGCCATCGTTACTTATGGAATTTTTTATTTTCATTTGCCATTGTTACTTACAGATTGTTTTATTTTCAGGTCCCATTGTTACTTACTTATATTTGTGAGAGATAAGTCTGCATTGATGTGAGAGATAAGTCTGCATTGAGAATATTTTTTTTCTTTAATTGCGTCATTATTTGACTGAGGAAACAGACAATTGAAAAATATCCATTGATTTTGGGGGAGGACAGGAAAGACGGCTAATGGTGATACGGGAGATATTGCTTGTGATCAATATCATAGATACCAGGTAAGTAACTTAAGAGAAAAGGTGTCTTTTTCTTCAGTTTTGTCTTCTTGACTTAATTATTACTGGCCTTTTCAAGCGTAGCTGCCTTTAAATTAATGAATTCTTAAATTTTTGATTTCTTAAATTTTGGCATGTATGAGCTTTAATTCTCTTTTTCTAACGATAGAATTTATCTCCTCCCTGATCCTCTGTCCATGCATGATAAATTTATTGCAAGTATAGTACCGACCTTCTCCTAATTTTAAAAGATTTTTTTTAGAAAATTTTAGGGAAGTATTTAATGACCAGTTTTTAGTTTTCGAAAAATCTGATGACATGCCTGAGGACTTCTAATTCTTCAAGCCTCTGCTAGTTTCCACATTTATGAAAGATAAAGTTGTTAATTTATTCTTATTGTTGGTCTCTCATCCAATAATCTACTCCTCCGTTGATCATAAATATGAGACAAATGTTTTGAGCAATAGACTTGGAAACCACCATTGAACCTGTTAATAGCAGTTGATTCACACCTTTTCACGTAAGATTAAGGATAGCTAAAGAACTTTACTGTGAAGTTAAGAGAGAAATGGATTACTTTTGTATGTGTATGAAGGTTAGTGTGATCCGTCCCGGAGGATAGTATCTGGTTTTCGCCTCTTTTGAGTAACGTCACTTAAGGGCTGATTATACTGGAAGGATTTACATGAATGCAAGAGGATATTCCTTTGCTATGCCTTCGCTATGATTTTGCTATGATTTTTTACTGTACTTTTTATTTGTCTTTTCTTTTATCGCTGATGGAATTTGTAAGTTTTGGTCAGACGAATGTCGATGTCTTATTAGAATTGTTACTTATGCCAAAGATCCGAGAGCCTTAACAGAGTTTTCCATGATTCAGGAAGATATTGAGCTTATGGCTGACATGGGTGTGGATGCTTACCGTTTTTCAATATCGTGGAGTCGTATATTTCCAAGTAAGTTAGGTTTTTGGCGTTACCTTCAGCCCAACCTTCTCTTCCTCTCCCTCTCCCACCCCTCCCTCTCCCATCCTCTCCCTCCCCTCTCCCTCTCTCTTCCTCTCCCTCCTCTCTCCCTCTCTCCTCTCTCTCACTCTCCCCCTCCCCTACCCCTCCTCCTCCCTCTTCCCTTCTCCCTCCCATGCCTTAAATCCTTTACTTGAGCTATAGGAAAGACTTGGAAGAAAAATATGTGTTTCTCGATTTGTCGGCTCTTGCACAGCTTAAAAAAAAATTACCTTGTTGTTGTCTTGACAATTGGGATTCACATGTTGACAAACACAAGATGTTGTTATTCACTGAATCAATTCTTTACCTTCCCCACTTGTGATTTTTTTTCTCAAGGGTACTATTACAATCCCGATTTTACTTCTTGAGAGAGAGAGGGAGGGGAGGGGGAGGGGGAGGGGGGGTTCATTACAATGTTGTTATTAAGAAAACAAGGTGAAAAGTCGATGCATACTCAGTGTTTTAGGCCTCAAAATTTGAGAGACAAGCATAATTTCATCTGATTATTCTCTTTTTTTTTGTTTTTTTCACGACTTGTTTTATTGGACAGCTGGTGAAGGAGAAATCAATCTGGATGGTGTCGGATATTACAATAGACTCATAAATGCTCTTCTGGATAAAGGTATTTTTATGGTACTTGAAGTATTATTTAACAATACACTTTCTCCCTCCCTTTTATCTAGTCACTCATATTGAAATGGCAGTCGCAAAAGGGTAGAGAGAGGGGAGATGGAGAGGCAGTTATGCCCTCGCCTTTTTCCTCCTTCCCCCTCCTCCCTTCTCCTTCCCTCGGAGGAAGGGAGGGTAGAGGCAGGGAGGAGAGTAGTTGGTAGGAAAGAGCTTTTTGCCCTTTTTTTTGCAATACATGTTATCCGGTTTTATCAGATGTGGTGACAGGAGCTTATTTGGCGTCTAGATTAAAGAAACGGTTGAATATGCGAAGAAGATGTAGTTTTTGTAAAATAAATTAAACTGAAAACAAAGTAAATTGAAAATAGAGTAAATTGAAGATAAAGTAAATTAAAAATGTTGAGGTTGGGATGTGGTGGAGCCCAGGCATTCAGCCCTATGTGACACTCTACCACTGGGACCTTCCTCAGGCACTACAGGACAAATTTGGTGGTTGGTTGGACCCACAAATAGTGTAAGCTTCATATCATATGTTTTCTTAAAAAGGGACAGTTCTCTACAGTCTATTGACAGTTCCTCATTGGTCACTTCTTCAATTCATTTGTATGATTAGAGTGATATAAGAGAGATGGTTCAGCTTAATATTGGAATAGATGGTTAAGTATTGAGAACAGATGGTTATGGGTCTGGAAATCCACCATTTCTGAAGCTGATAATGATTTGAGGTAAATGTCGACATCAGTAGTGGTTACTTTTTTTGATTTTATCTTATGTTGTCCAGTCTTCTCATACTACATGGCTTTAAAAAAACCTCGCTGTAGCTTATATAAGATGTAATTGGGTAACTTAGTTAAGTTTTACCTGTCACATTATGTATAGCTATATTAATCGCCTGTTTGTTTGTTTTTCAATGGAGAGGATGAGTGAGCAAATTTCCGTGTCATCTCTCTCTCTCTCTCTCTCTCTCTCTCTCTCTCTCTCTCTCTCTCTCTCTCTCTCTCTCTCTCTCTCTCTCTCTCTCTCTCTCTCCTTTTCCCTCTCCCTCTCCTTTCCCTGTCCCTCTCCCATCCCAGACCATACTTCAAAATTGCGCAGACGCCTGCTTTGCGGCTTTCGAAGATTGATTCAAACAGTGGATCACTTTCAATGATCCTCTCACATTTTCTCCCCTCTCCCCCTTCTCTCTTTTCCTCTCATTTCTTTTGTTCCTCCCTTTCTTTTTCTTTTCCCTCTCTCTCCCTCTCCAGACCGTACTTCAGAAACTATGCCGACGCCTGCTTTGCGGCTTTTGGAGATAGAGTGAAGCACTGGATCACTTTCAATGAGCCTCTCACATTCTCCTTTGTCGGGTACGGATTGGGAGTCCATGCTCCGGGTCGGTGCACCGATAGAAGTAGATGTGAAGAGGGAGACTCGTCGAAGGAGTCATATATGGTAGTCCACCAAATTTTGAACTCACATGCTGCGGCAGCGAAACTCTACAAATCGAAGTATCAGGTATTGGTGAAAGGGAAAGAGAAAGAGAGAGAATGACAAAGAGAGAAAAAGAGAAAGAGGAAGAAAAAGAGAAAGAGGAAGAAAAAGAGACAGAGGAAGAAGGAAAGAGAAAGAGAGAAAGAGAAAGAGAGAAAGAGAGACAGAGAGAGAAAGTGAGAAAGAGAGAAAGAGAGAAAGAAAGAAAGAGAGGAAGAGAGAAAGAGAAAGAGAGAACGACAGGAAGACTGTAGAGAAAGAGAGAAAGAGAGAAAGAGAGAAAGAGTGGAAGACCGGTAGACTTGTTTGTGGAACATATGGTTTTTAGAAAGTCAGGACTGGTGTTTGAACCATTCTGGTTCTTAGAATTAATGTGAGATTAGAGTGGACGATAGTCAGATCAGAATTACTGTGGATGCTTGTTCTTGTTCTTTTTGTTCTGTTCTGTCTTGTTACAGTCAGACTATCGGAATTACTGTGGATGCTTATTCTCCCTTTTTCTGTTCTTTTCTGTCTCGTTACAGTCAGATCAGAAAGGTTCTATCGGAATTACGGTGGATTCGGAATGGGCAGAGCCTGCCTCAAACAACCCTGCTGACATGGCAGCGGCCCAAAGGCATCTTGAATTCAGTATTGGATGGTAAGTCCGGTCACGGTAATTTTCTGTTTTTTTGGGTCATTTTTTATGGTCGACATTTTCGAACCGTAAGTCTATCTACACTTTTTCCAATTTCAACGGTCATTTTTTATGTTTTACTCAAAATAAAAAGGTTTAAGTAGCTTTTATATGGCTTTCTGGATCGTTTATGGCGTTTACTCGGACTAAACATTTTTAAGCAAACTTTTGAAAGTCAGTTCAGGCACATCATGGTACTTTCAGTTATTTCTGTTAATTTTCCATGAGTTTGCTCAAACTAAAAAGGCTTGAAGATACTTCTAAAGGTCAGTGAAAGACAGATTGCAAAGGGAGAGATTGCTATTTTCCTGTTCAGGATATTGGACCCCATATTTAAAGGAGATTATCCTGCCATAATGCGGAAAAATGTTGGCGATCGCCTCCAAACCTTCACTTCAGAAGAATTGGAGGAGTTGAAAAATTCCGTTGACTTTGTGGGTCTCAATCATTATACTACTCGTTGGGTCTCCGATGGAGTCCCTCCTTCAGATCTCACACAAGCCAACATTTATACCGACCAATGGATCGTTTGCTCCGGTATGTACGATGGTTACCACCGTTAGTTTGGTCCACACTATTTATGAACTTAAGGTTGTTTAATATTTTGTTAGGGGAATTTGGAAACCTGTTTCGCATAAAACATGAGTTATCGTGGACGGTCTCTTATATGTAAGATTTGTTACATAAATTTAGAGAAAACTAGTAATCACAAGTCAATTGGGCGGTGTGGTCCATTAAAACAAAAACCGATGAAACACTTAAAAACCGTTGAAAGGGTCAATCATTGCGATATTTTATTATCGGTATATCCGATTAATATATTGATGAGAAATCGCGATACTTTTCTAATCAGTATATTGAACCAATGTATCAAATATTAAGTCAAAAAATTGTACACATCGATTATCGGTAAGAGGCGACTGATACACAAAACTGGGTTTTGGATCCGAATCGAGTTTAGCATGGAAAACCCTTTTATTTTAAACCCTCATGTTTTATGTTTTACATATTGTTAAGACAAAGAAGTTGGGCTTTTATGGGGCTGACAGCAACGATGGGGGAGAACGACATTGGCTTACGTGTAAGCATCGCTTTTTTTTGTCTCTCCTCACTCTCTCCCCCTCTCCTCGCTCTCCCTCTCTCTCCCTCGCTCTCTCTCTTCTATACATATTTGTACGATTCTTCTTTAATATTCATTTATATGCTTCTACTTTATTATTTTTGCGTACTTTAATAGTTGATTCTTTTCTAATTTTATACTTTGGTGGTGTCCAATTCCTACAGGCTGCCTCCGAATGGCTTTACGTTGTTCCCTGGGGTTTGGGAAAACTGGTGACATGGTTGTCAGAACGTTATCAACCTCAAGCTATCTTCATAACGGAGAATGGTCTCTCTCTCCCTCCCTCCCTCCCTCCCTCCCTCCCTCCCTGCCTCTTAAGTCTTATAGCAGTTCCAGCAGATATGGGCTCTCACCCTCTCCCTCTCTCTCCCTCTCTTTCCCCCACATCTCTCCTCTTCCTCTTAGTCCTTTGGTGGGACACTTTCTGACACCCCTCCATAACATTTAAAGACAACATGGGTCCTCTTCAATTCCCTCGAAATTTTAGTGAATGTGTGATTCAAATTTTCTTGTCTGTTTCTAGTGCAAATGAACTATGTAAATTCCTGAAATTGCAGTCTTAGGAATTTGCTTTGACAAATCTTCGTTAATCGTACATAAAATATGCACAAGACCTAACAAATGTTCATACCATTACTCTCAGTAATGTGAGTAATTTTTGCACTATGTAATTTCCTTGTTAAGAAACTCCATAATGTTGTTCTTTTGGGGATTTAAGAGGAAACCCTGCGATATCCTGGATCCGGACTTTGACTTAGTGTCCGTGAGGGTTTGTCAGGTATGGATGAATTTAACAATGGAAGCGTCCCATTGGAAGAAGCTTTAGCGGATTCCATGCGTGTTCAGTTCTACAACGACTACCTTCTCAGTGTGGCGGGAGCCATTGAGTATGCTCTAAAACATAATTTTTGGAGTGTTGTATATATGGAATTTAAGGTTTTGGCTTTTGAGGAATTTGAGGATGTGTGTAATGTGAGATACACGAGGAATAATGAGGAATAATATGAGAAGTAATATAATCACATGAAGAATTTGAGGAATACTAGTACATGGATATACAATGACTGACTTCTAAGTGCGGCAGGAGCTATTGAGTATACTCTAAAATGTTGGGATTAAATATTTTGGCTTTCTAGGAATATGAAAAATAATTATGAGAAATAGTATAATAACATGAAGAATGTGAGAAGTGAGGATGTGAGACACACAAAGAATATGAGGAATAATATGAGAAATGATATGATAACATGATTAATATGCGAAATAATATGAGGAATGTGAGAAATGCGAGGAAGAGGAATAATACGAGGAATGTGAGGGAGAAATAGTTCGAGGAATAAGAGGGAATAACACAAGGAATATGTGGAATATGGGATTTCGAGAGGAATATGTTCCTTTTGCATACTTTGTTTGTGTAATTTATTGACGTTGATTTTCGGGTGCAAATAATGGAAACAGGAAAGGGGCAAAAGTTCAAGGATACTTTGCCTGGTCTTTTATGGACAATTTCGAGTGGTCGGTGGGATATGCTCACAGATTTGGGCTTCATTATGTCGATCATAACAATAATTTAAAACGATACCCAAAAGATTCCGCAAAATGGTGGAAGAAGTTTCTAACAAAATAGAGTTTATTGTAGTTTGTGCCGTTTCTCCCACCCTCTTGTCGCTGCGATTTTCTGGTCATGGGAAGAGTTCGGAAAAATGAAAAAGAAAAAGAAAAGTATAAACCACATGTTCAATATACGGCGGAAAACTGTGAAATGCGACTGTGACCTCATGGAGGAGAGGGAGAGAAGGGAAGAGAGGGGGAGGATGATGGGGAGGAAAAGGAGGGGGGGAGGAGGTGGAGCTTGTAAAGATGAGTCGAGTCTAATTTAGTTATTATTTGTGGATTTAGGAATTGTGGATTCGAGAACTTGTAGATTAGGCGGTTTCACATGCGGGGTCTGTCACTCATGCTATGGAGGCAGATTTTCAATGTTAAATGTTTTTTGGTATCGACTTTGTCAATGTTGCAGTGAAAAACATCCTGTGGTACGCATGTTTTTGATCCGTTATACTTCATTTTTAAGCAATGACAGGATTTTTACACCTATTTTCATTGTTATCCAGCCTTTGTACTTGGTCGTTTTTATTCAGGGTGTTTTAAGAAGTCTTCCATTGTAGAGACTCTTTGAAATTGACTTTTTGAAAATGCCGTTGATGGTTTCCTGTTTGAGACTTTTCCATGTGTTTTGTGTATCTTATGCAATTAAGTTGCACCACAATAAAGTTTACTAATGCACAGCAGATTTTTGATATTTGCCACATGTAAATTTATGGCACTTTACGCACAAACATGGTGAAACAGGCACAAATCGAGTGTAATGGAGTTCAACAGTAGGTAAATGGAGATGAACAGAGATAAACAGTGTCAAACACAGTCAACAAAGGCGAACAGAATGATATAGTCAAATGGAGTCAAACAGAGTCGCTCAGAGTCTAATGGAGTCAACACAATTCAAATACAGTCCAACAGAGTTTAGCAGAGTCAATTTGCATCAAACATAATCGAATAGAGCCAACTGGAGTTGAACGAAGTCAAACAGACTTGTTTTGAGAATAAGTGATCAGTTTTGATGAACTATTTGAGTACAAGATAAACATGACAATTTTGGACTAAGTTCGTTTACATCTCTGGTAAACCCAGAAGACCACATTAGGATTTGACCAAACGATGACGGAAGTGACGCATAGGGCTTACATCCTAACAAAGCAGGTTCATACAACAGAAGAGTTTCCAATAAGCACTAGTAAGAAATATCAAGGCGTTTAAAAGAGTTTTCATTTAACAAAAGCGTATATTAATGGCATTCCTCTGACATTGTTCACATTTGGTTAATCTCAAAATGGTCGCTTACACTCTGGTCGAAGAAACAAAAGACAAATGTAAACAAAAGGAAACTACATACTAAAAGAAGGAAGCGAAAACTCCTCAACCCATAATGGGAGAAGAACTTAGCCTCAAGCTAAGAAGCCAAGAACCATCATGGTAAGAACCATCAACCCGAGACTCCATAATCTGTCCTCGAGGAAGAAAAAACAAAAAAAAAACTACCACAAATGACCTACCAAGTACCTCTCCACGAATTCAAAAAGACCACACCAAACAAATAAGCAATGAATACAAGTCGAAACTTTGTTTTCTTCAAGAACCTAAACGACTAAGCTTGCGCTCACCCGGTCGACATCGCCCGTCAAAAAAACTCTGAATAGCCATTAATCCTCTAGCTCGTTTTAAAAATCAGGAACCATTCATAAGCTCCATCAGGAACCTCTCATAAGCTTCATTTGTGCCTTATATACGCAAAAATATGATGCCCCCTAAACGCAGCATGCGTCTTTTCGCAAACTCCTACTTCCATAATATAATTAAGAGAGTCGATAAATGTCTGTCGGAAGAACCCACGATCTTGTCCCAGGATTGGTGGGTGTAGGAGCTGCTCTCAACCAGGCATAGAGAGCTCGCCCTCGATATAAAAACTGCAAACAATCACAGGAACAGTTCACATAGAAACAGTTCACATTGGTGGCCATAGAAACAGTTGACATCGTCTGCAAAACCAAAAAGACTTCAATAATATCTTTTATATAAACCATTTCCAACGCTTCTTCCCTTACTTAATAAAAGTGAAGATGTAGTAAAGACAAGGTTGTAGATGAAGATACAGATAAAGATGTAGACAAAGACGTGGATAAAGATGTAGAGAAAATGAATTCATACAACAGAAATATTCAGTAAAGCCGACATCGTTACTAACCATGCCTGTTAATGATAAAACTAACTAAATTGACATCATGAAATACCAAATTTGTACTTTCTCAATCAGCATTGTTATGCTATGGAAACTGCGGTTACTGGCGAGGAATGCCCGCAATTACGTATGTGTTGACTGCCTATTACTGATCCTTTGATCCATTGCAATTCCCCTTTGCTTACCGCGTGAATCTTCCTTCCATTGTGTCTTTGAATAACCGCAACAACGTCCTCAGGCATCGTCCAATTCTGAGTAACCAGCCTCCCAAGCCAAAGCAATCAGAACCATATACAAAGGGATAAGAGTGTTCAACTTCCCACAACCTGACCATTATGGCAAGCAGTCAAAACCATGCAAAAATAGATGAAAGAAGTGTCAGACGATTACAACAGCCTGACCATCTGAGTGAAAAGTCAAAACTAAATAAACGCGATGGAAAAAGTGTCTACAAATTTCCATAGATTGACCATATGATTCCTGCACTGTCCAAGCTTTTCAGGTGTCAATACACAAAACTTATAAATTCATAAATCTACTTAGGAAGAGCTTGACTCATCACTATCCCACAGAGGGCAATGACGAATCCATGACCCATTTGCACAAAAAAACACGAAAACACAACATGCACAACACATACCGGCCACAGGAGCTCTAAAGCCCCTATTAAGCACCTAACAATGAAGCGACAACCCCTTCGTAACAAGAAAAACACGAAATGTCACTTTGTCCCTCCCTCGTGCACACCACCTACCGGCAATAACAGGGGCTCTAAAGTAATACTGCAAATAGGAGGTGATGTTGGCCTTCTCGGCCCATGTGCAGTACCCAGTTTCCTGCTTCCATTTTTGCACAGTAGTTGCCTTACGTGGGCCCCACCCCATAGTGTTTCAAGAACAGCTCTCCTTACCTGTCACAAGAACTGCAGAATTTTAGCATCAATATTCTCAACTACCCAGAAAAAAAGTCATGCATTTTTGCATTTGCATTCGCAAACCTATAGGAGTTTTTCGTGTACATGCCGAAGTTCACAACTTTTTTTTCTTGCTTGATAAAGATTACTTTTGCAATATTGTTTAGCCTGTTGTCAATGAACCCTAACCAGAAAACCCTGACCACGGCTTTTACTCAAACAGAAGAAGACGAGCACGCACAGAAACCAGTAACCCTGCCCTGCAATGGTAAAGTGACAAAAAGGAGATACGCAGTCGAAAGTACATCTACAATAAAAAAAAAGACCCCCTAATCCCATGCCTTCTGCAGGTAAGAATTGACAAATGGTTTGGTTATGCCTTCCTAAACTCCTTTAAAGGGTATACTGCTACCTCAAACTATACATGTAGTACATTCCAGAATCTGTATGGACTAGTATTAACAGACGACGTAAATAACAAAAAGAGGGATAGGAAGAGGGCTTAGATAGTTTGCCTATTTGTCCAAGCATGTCAAATGGGGAACTTTTCAAACAAGGATTGAAGAATAATTTGGTTGTACCTTGGGTGGCATAGCTGCAACGTACACTGTCTCCATGCAGAAATAGCAAACCAGCATTTGCACCACGGCCGCATCTTCCTCCTGTGCACGAAATATACCTAACTGCATATCCAACGTTTCCACAGACCAGAAAAACTCATTTAAACTCATGCCCACATCAAACTCCCAAAATTAAAACAGATGTTCAAATCGCAAAAAAAGCATCAAATTCAAATACATATTTGCAGAAGAAAGCTGCACATTCGTCAAAACATTTTGTTCAAAAAAACAGGAAATGACCTATTTTATTCACAACAATGGACTGGACAAATCCTTCACAAGCAGTAGTGCATCATAGACATTTGTTACATGAATGTGACATTTCTCTCATCCATAAAATTAACCCGCAAACACAGGAAACCAACCTGATCCCAACTTCCAGATGTAGACGCTTCCTCAATCTCCTGTCCCAGTTCATTTTCAACAACCATGGCTGTACTGCCTCCTCCATCAGAACCATCTATGAGTTTACTGGAACAGGAGTCCATGTCTCTACTTAGAGGTGAGTCTGTCCGCTCCACCACAACCTGTACCATCTCCTCTCCTAAGCTCTCCTCCACCATGGGTGTAGGCTCTCCAGCTTCCAAATCTACCTCCATGTCGATTTGTGAGGCCTCCTCACATCTCTCTAAATCACTTTGGCTGTCATCGTAATCATCATCGTGTGGAACTCCTTCCGTAAGACTGGCAATCACATCAACCTGAGAATGACAATAATCTCCAGCTCAGATTACTCACAAGTGCCATGCAAAGCATTATCACTTTTCTTAACTAGGGAGAACCTGAACATCCTTCACTTCCAAAAGAAATCCGTTCTGATTATTCTTCAGGAAATTTTGAATGCCTGGAACCCCTCAGCATCACAAAAACGAATCACCCAATTGACCATCTCCATAGTCAGCTAATCCTTCTCACAACTACATTAACAAACAAACGGTCAGAAAGGTTTTATTTGTTATATAGGACAAACAGTAGGATCTTGAACGGACTTACATGACACAAACAAGGAGGAGATTAGGGAAACCAAGAAGGATATTTCTCACTAGAGTTGGGGAGAAGCACTCACAAGATATGTAAGAAATGACGACGTATTACGATTTGGGCAAGCCAAAGCTACAATTCCTCTGCATCCCCCCCACCTCCAGAAAAAAAAAAATGTTCAGCTTGCTTCCCATAACTATAATGCAATTGCACTCATACGAGAGAACCAATTGTCGTTGCTATATGGCAATAGCCTCAAAGAATAACTACCAAAACTGGTCTTTTGAAGCCTTGTATACATGCAGAAAAAAAATGTCTCTCTTCTTATGTGCAATGCGAACCAATGGTCCAAAAAGTACCTCATGACTTGAGGATCGACTGAGCGTTGCCAAAGAAGATGCTCAACGGCACGTGCTGTAATGCCCTGTGACCATAAAAACGTACCTTGTCAAAACTTATTTCCCTTGACCGATCACAATAACTAAATCAAAGTGAAATAGACACAAATAAGGAACAAAACTACATCTTATGCAGCTTTCACAGATGATTGATCAATCATAATAACGACAAATGCATAACCAATAAGTACAAAAGAATATCCTATTTTTGAGACTGAATGCCGATGTGATTCCCCAAATGGATTCTAATTCTTCAAAAAGCAGCACCAAAGTGAGGTAGTACTGGAAGAGCATCTAACAAATACTGCACAAAAAATGTAGTATCTAATGTCTTGGAACCTTCTTACCAGCAAGAGATGCTGCTGGTGAAGACTAAGGTGAGGATTCATGGCCACCTGTGAAATTAACATTTACATCCAAAGAAGTCAGACTCCTGAGACTAAAACAGTTCTAACAAACAACACTCGGAAAGTTTGAGGTGATAGCATCTTGCAAGAAAAAAGAAAAAGAGTAACAAAATCCTGTACTCCTCCATCCTTAACAGCATAGACTAACGTACAGCAGGGAACCCAGAAAAGAATAAACAAGAATCCTCACACTGTGACAATATGCCCCATTCCAAAAAGGTCATGAAGTGGCAAGCAAGCACTCACCATAATGGACAACAACCTGTTGTTGATTCAAGTTCACCGAAATTAAGATCACCGCCCCACAAGTCACACCCAGCAGTGGAGTGCTCATGAGGTGGTGTTAAATCAATCTGCAATAATAAAACAGAGATAACATCTATATACCAGCAACAGCAATACACGACAACTCTTTTACAGACAAACAAAGCTATCAACCCCTCACAACATGAACAGGCTGTCAACAATCGGCTATTATTGATGACTGTTTATGAGATTGGCTGACCCGTTTCATGAATGCATGGTTACAACCTCATGCAACACAGCACAGGACTGCATAACAGCATACACCATCTTATCTGTAGAGTCAGCGAAATTCGTCACTCAATGACATTAACCATTTCATGAGTATTGTATCAGTTAATACTTAGTCAAAAGCAGTTCTCTGTAGTCCTCCATTTCATCAAAACCATTCCAATCCCTTAAGGAGGCTATAGACAGTTCACCTCCACAACATGCCCAGGTAGATAAATGGTTTAGCAGCAGCTCACTTTAGCGATTTATCACCAACAGGACAAAAGAATGTAAAAGAAGTTTTCAAAGCTTTACTAAATGGACGTGATGGAAAAGAAGTAATGAATTTTATCCCTTCAATCAATGTCAAGGGAGTGATTGATTGATTTTTGACATTATTCTATCAGTGCCCAACCCGTGGGAGTTTCTCGAAATAATCGAAAACTCATTCAACATCAAAAAATGACCAAATTTGAATAGGAAAACAAGTGCGGCAGCTCACCTTCTAGACATAAAATTTACACTCCATTGTCGCAAAGCTAACTGCAAGGCGCTGCAGATAGCGCTCACCTGCCCTTCCATAGATTCCATAATAAGAGATTGTAATGAACAAATTAGAAAAATATTGTTCTGCTGTATTAGGGAGTACAACAAAAAGAAATCTCCCTTATGCACTTAAGAGGATGGAAGAGTAAAAAGCAAATCAGTAATCATTGAGACGAGCATCTCTTGACAAAAAATCAGGCGTCATGTTAGCTTCCTATATTGCATACAGTGAAAAGGGGAAAAAAAAAAGAGAAAATGGATGACAAGGAAACATAGACACAAACGAGAGCAGCAAAAGCACAGCAAATAGACACCAGACTTATCCAAGTCATTCAAAAGGTGTGTGGGACCAAGAAAGCAGTATATAAGTGAAACATAATGAGGCAACAACAATAACAAACTTTAGACTGAAAAACATCAATCTAAAAAGGGGAAGATGTGAACATCAGAAAAGACCATTCAATGACCCTGGGTCCAGAAAATTTGCAGGGGAGGAACTTGGCGTTATAGTGTGATAGTGTACGTGAGAAACAAGAAAAAGGAAGTCAACAAAGGAGGAAAGTCTTACTTTCCGGCCAATAGAGACGATCACAACTTCGCCCAACCATAAAACGGGCACTGCATATCCATCCGGCACATATATCATATTACAGTTCAGTCCATTGTTCCATTCTTTCTCAAAAAACATTTCCCAACTAAAAACGGTATGCATTACATAGAAAAAGGAATGCACCTCCTGAAGAAGGTCGTATGCAGTTTAGTCCATTGTTCCGCTCTTGTTAATGCTAAAAAACACTTACCAACCAGAAACGGCATATATCATCACATAGTAAAAGGGAAAAACCTACTGGCAAAGCTTAAATGCTCTCCTTTCTTTGAGAATTCAACCAAATTCAAACACTCCGCTGTTTCCTGTTACCTCAATCTGCTTAGCGGCACTACTTTACGAAGTTACTTTTGATGATTAAATATGAAATACCAAAATTATTCATAATTGGTAAAATAATGACACATTTAACGATATAACTTAATCTGATATTCATACACTAGTTCACATATCCTGTTCACCATACACAAACAACCCTAACATTGAACAAGTGTCCGACTATTCGGCTTAGCTTTCGGCTAGAGAGGGAGAGAGAGGGAGAGGGAGAGGGGGAGGGGGAGGGAGGGGTAGAGGGGTCGAGGGGAAGGGGGAAGGGGAGGGGGAGGGGGGGCGAGGGGAAGAGAGGCGAGGGGAAGAGAGGGGAAGAGAGAGAGAGAGAGGGAGAGAGAGAGAGAGAGAGAGGGGGGGGGAAGGGAGAGACGGACTCAAAGGAGAGGCAAGAAGGGCAAAATGTTTCATCAGACAGAAACAAAGAGTGGTGTCCTTACCAACAGCCGCTAGTTTAGCAAATCCCCTTAAAAATCTATCATCCTCCATCCTGACGTAAACTGATCCACTCGCCACAGCTGGTGCAACTTCCAGAAACATCGCCAAAAATAGCAACTTATCTGCTCGTCTAACAAAACTAAAGTTGTTCTTACAGTTAAGCTGAAGTTTCTCTTATAGTAAAACTGAGATTAATCTTATCATAAAACTGAAGTTGCTCTTGTAGGAAAACTGAAGTTGTTCTTATACTGAAACTGAAGCTTTTCTAATAATAAAACTTAAGTTGTTCTTACAGTAAATTTGAAGTTTATTTATTGAAGTTGTTCAATAAAATAGTTGCTAAAAAAGATCTAAAAAGCAGCCACTTTGCCAAATATTGAATGTTTACTCCTAACCAACTAAGCTAGTTTTACATCTTCTCCTCGAACTTTTAAAACTCTTTTTAAGGCAACTAATCGTTGTGATCGCACTTCGACTTTCAGTCTTCAAATTAACAGAATAGAGAACAAGACTGTAAAAAAACGGCGTCAAAAACGTATCAACTTTAACAATTAGGCACCACAAACAGGCGACCATAAAGATCGCCCATATGAAAATTGCCAAAACACCTTCGGCTCAGAATGTGTGTTCCAGAGGAGTCTGTTTCGCTCAAAACTAAGTAAAAAATAAAACTTGTAATTTATCCATATTTTCTCAAAGTCGAAGGTGGCCGCCGTTCAGCTTTCAGCTTGAACTTTTTTTTCTGATATTTCTCCAATCACATATATTTACTCCAAGGCTTTTTGATGTTATCATCGAAATCCTACTTTTTTAATGTAGTTTTACTAACAATTAATATTAACCTTGTTGTCAGCGAATAAAATATAGGTGAAGTTAGTTGTCGAAATTTTCCGATTCATTCCACAACCAAACATCGATACTTGGTTAACATAGCTTCAAACTTCCAAAAGACATAATTCTGTAAAACAGAAACAATACGATTTAAAACAGAAAACCAAAAAGGAAGTTCTGGACTGACAACTGAAGCTCTAAGCTTTCATGAGACAAATTTATGAAATTTTAAATGTAACAGAAAACCTTTCAATATTTACCAATGATCGCCTTTGAACTAGTTCGGAACACAGATTCCTAGATGTTGCTATGGTGTTATCTGACTCTTAATTCATTCTCCGGATAATCTGAATCTATTGGTATTCCAGAAGTCAAGCTACTTTGTTTGTCAAGTGACTTTTAGAAAGGCTGATGCTCTGGCATAAAAAATCACAAGTACAATATTACAAATGATACACAGATTGTACAGGATCTCTATTTTCACTGTACGGCACATGACCTCTTTTTCCGGAAGAGATGCTGACCGTCCGATCGTATGACCAAATGGCTATGGTAGACGGATTCCACAGCTGCACGCCGCTTTCTGCACCTGCAATAAATATTAAACGGTAACGTAACAAATCAGGAGGACATAATATATACAGATCCACTGTACGAGTTACAAGATCTCTATTTTTGTTGTACGGCAAATGGTACAGGAATTTCAGTATTGTACGCCAATTTCTTAACCTGCAATAAAGATTGATTTGTTTAGAACCAGTACTGTACTGAATCGTTATTCAAAATCCTTTTAAGTGAGAGTCGCGGTGCGTAATAAGAGTCAAATTTTAAGGATGATGGCCGGTTCCCTTTGACATTGACGACGGGCCAAATTTTCTGCGCAAATGGGGAAAAAAAAAAACAGGTGCGTAAAATTCCAGATTTGAATGACACATGTAAAGCGGATCGACGGTGTACTTTGAAATCGAACGGACAAAGCATCATGCTTTTAGAGATGCCATTTTTTCTATTATAAAGCTGAAAATAAGTCATGGAAACCACAAAAGTCACGTGCGGAAGTCGTCAATTAAAGTCACGTTTACGTGGCATTTTCAGCTGTCGTCTGGCGTTTTGTAGATTTTGCGTCAAACTTTGTCAGATTCGTGTCAGACAGACAAGAATACACATGGAATACGTCGGTTCTGGATAAGGTCGTGGATACTGCCTTGGAATGCCGTACCTTGAGATTGTTAGGATGTGTACGAAACAAAGATTATTTGTAGGCCACGTGTTCTGGCTTCGTCAGCGAGCTCACAGAAGTTTCTAACGAGACCTTTAGGGACCGCGCTGTGACGTTTTCAATGCTTTCGCATTTGGGCACAAAACACGGTATTTGCTTCCGCGTTTCCACCTTCCAACGTTTTACACATTTTTGCTTTTCTGCTACCGTAGGGAGAGGAAATACCAAGTGGCATGAGGGATGGCGACGCGTCCACCGGCCCGCCAATTTACGCCAATGAAGAAAATCTCATGGAACGGCGTGGAAAAACACGCGTAACAGCAGCTTCACAAACTGCAAAAGAAGTGCGCAGAGCCACATAGCCGTACGTGAGGTTTTTCTTGCAAAACTTGGCAATGGGAGAACCATCTGGGTACAAAGAGAGCTAAAAAAAAAAGAGCGACAGACGACCGGACCAACGAGGTGCACGGTTCAAAGCGCACAATTCAGTTTGTAAAGTACAGTATAGTTTGAAGCGAATGCTTCGCGAATGAATATCCATAACTTATCTCCCATACCTTTGGAGCATAGTTCAAAAGTAGGCGTTTTTATGGTAGGCCTTTGGTAGGCGCACAAAACTTGGCACTAAACTCGCGTAGAGTAGGCATATTGTATGGGTGTGAGTTGCGGACACTCTTGTACGATCGTACGAATATGACGTATGATCATAGTACAGCGCACGCCACCTGACGAAATTTTTTAGCGAACTGACGCGGCGTAGGATGACATTCCGCCGGAAAAAAAACCCGGAAAAAAAAAAAAAAAAACGCGGACGGGCAACCTGGTTGGTCAATTTGAGGCTTTATTTAGTGTGGCCTTCAAAATTGCAGACGCTAATATGACAAATTGTCCTATCGTAAGTTGTGTTATGGGCTTTTCATGTGATCTTCTTAAGATCGCAACTTTGATCAGCGACCGTCCGATCGTCTAAATCTGACGGTTGAAATAAAAAACACCTCAAAATTCACAGAAAAAATATTTTTTATCCGATTTTTTTTCAAAATTTAGACATGCCGTTTAATTCTCTATCGATCGATGTGCAACTCAACCCTCTTAACCTTTTTTTTCATTTTTCGACCAATACAATATGGGTCTTAAGGGCATATTGTATGTTTTGCATACAATAGGCATACTGTATGGGCCTACTTTCACCTACTTTTGAACTATGCCTGAAACACTTTCAAAGGATTTTGTCGTCTTGCAAAAGTGCAAGATCGTCGTACATGTATCGCAGTGCCTACTACACCGCGAAGCGCTATTAGGGTTAATCACGCTAAATCGGCGCCCCTAAATTTTACCCAAATTCTTAAATAGAGTGATTAAAAAAACCCTAAAAACCAAATTAGAGTGACTTATTTCCTTCAAAATCCCCATATTCCAAATTAGCGTTAATCACACTAATTTCTATTTAACACTAAACATTTGTTAACGCTAGTAGCGATTCGCGGTGTAGCTGTGTTTACTTTTTTGTGCTCAAACGATACGTACGGATGTACTGCTGGACACCGATACCTTTGATCGGTCGTCGGTGCAAGAATGCCAATTGCCATGGTGCCAAATCACTAATCTAAGTTGGAATTAAAACTTCATATTAATTCCAGATTTCGTGTTGCGGGAGAGTGCAAGAATGCAATCCGGCATTTGGCAGCATGTCGTCGATAAGGTAGCAGCCGTCAGATTCAAAAACCTCCTTAAGCAGCTGCTTTCGGTTGAGCTCGAAATCCCTCTTGTTCGCGGCCTAGGGTTGGGGGTTAGGCTCGATGCCACTCCAATATTTGCCACGCCCCGCTTATTTTCTCCTTTGTTTTTACTTGCACTTTGCTAACGTCTTGGCTTGCCGCACGCCTTGCTCTCAAGCAAGACTCGTTGCATTTGTACCCAATATATAGATAAGCATGTAGTCCATTTGCTTTGCTACTCACACGGTTGGGGACTATACAACAACACAAAATAAGGATTGTGATGATATCGCTTCAGCTGGTAGGAAAGCAATATACAAAGTCAAACGTGCTTTGTCGCATATACTGTCGCTAAGGTTATACTCGGCTTTAGTGTGGATCTTATGTTTTTGTGCAAAGCACAAAGAACACTACGTGATGTGACATAGCTCTCACAAACTCGAGATCTCATGTTCGCACATGTAGGATATTGCGTAGTGGGCTCGAGATGCAACGACCTCGAAAACACGCGATTACGCGCACCGAGACCAAAATGGATAACCGCATACCATTTGCTTTAAATTTATTTGGAACCTTAGACCCTTCCTTCAAAAACGTCTGACGTGATTACTCTCAACGATTTTTCAAAGTTAGAGGACCTAGTAGCCCTACCCCAACTTTCATATCAACTTTCTATCGCAACTGTATTTTGTCGCCCTCCGGTGCTCTCAAGCTTCAACCCTCGTCGAAAAAGTCATTGTGTTTAATGATGGTCCTGGACTGAGAGAGTTCCTCCGTGCCACCCGATGCACATAGGTGATATTTGTCATTCCATCAGTTTGTGTGGATTTTTAGGTTATAGATTGACGACACATTTTCCCCGTTGGAGTCAATGTACATCTTAGTTTTTAGTGGTGTTATAGTTTGGTTTTCTTTCTCTATTTGTTATCCTAGTTTTGAAATTCTTGTTTTTTGTGTTGCCTGCCTTTTGTAATGTTTGTTAGTCTTTAGGGGTATTCATCTCTTACCTTTAATGGTAGCCAACAATCTTCCTCTACAATCATGTTTTGTATTTTGATGGCTTCACCATCATGTTCTTGATAACAATATCTTATTTGGCATTGCCATTTGAAAAGAAAGATATTGTGGCAAAAAATGCGAAGCAAAGACCATTGAAGTACAAAACATGGTTCTAACTAAAAAGAGTTGGTGGCAATTAAAGATAAAAGACCAACGACTATAGGGCTATAAATAGAATAGAGATTACACAACAATAAAAACGCAAAAAAGAAAGTAAGTACAACATAAAGATAAAATTCCTAAAGGTAAAAACACTAAAAAGTACAGTAGACACTTAACCGTAAAACTATGCCACACTAAACGTCTAAAGTACGCAGATTGTCCGTAGGTGCCGATAGGCGCAAGGGTAAGTCTCACAATCCTCGATCGCCATTCACTACTGTTCGTGGCCAGATAAAAGCTGAAACTTGGGATCGTAGATCGACGACAAAGATACATTGTCGTAGAAAGCCGTATCTTTGTAAATCGTGGACAACCACATCATAACCTCCGCACGTTGTGACACCAAAGTGATATGGGGAAAAGTGGTCTTGAAAAGCCCTTCGAAGTTGTAAACACATTGATCTCGCCACCAAACGGTACAAGAATTCCCCTGGAAGAATTGGAGGAACGCCATTTATAGGCTTTGAGAGAAGAGAAAGACGCTTGACTGCTAAAAGTGGGACCATTGTGGGTGGCACATGCCCTCGAGCAAATTGGGAAGCCGCCTTCATAAACAAATCAAAACCTTGCGATGGATTCTCCAAAGGGAAAACATTGCGGAGAAGTTCATATACCATTCCCAAGGATACGCTAGTTGAGAGATGAGGGGATCTAAAGAGAGCTTTAGTAAATGTAACTTGATCGACGTGAAAGGGTTACCATCCTCGAGGATCCGCCAGCTGAGAGTTGAGGGGATCTAACGAGAGATTTGACAAAGGTAACTTAATCAAGATGAAAAGGGTTTTAAAGGTTAATATGAGTGAACAAAGGACAAAACTTCATCTAAGTGCGGTGGGGTGAAGGACCTGAAGGACTTCAATCGTTGATGTCGTGGCTGGAGAAGGAGAGAAAGGTCAAAGTGTACAAGCGACAAGAGAGAGCTCACCACATGAACCAAGGTGCAGAGCACGTCACATACGGGCTGTAGTGATAGGAAGCGTAGCTTGACGACAAACAGGGGTCACGGAAATGCCAATTACACGATTGGTATGCTTTTGTTGAAGAGATTCCCAATCCCCCACTCAAAAAAAGTTGACTTTGTGAGCATGTTGCCCGTGCCCCACTAACACCCCTATTGGGAGGTAAGACCAAAACCCCAAGAGGAAACAACGCGGAAAAGATACCATGCCGCGTGATTATTGATGTCATCTACCAAGAGCCCACTAGGATCTGAAATGAAGATTGAACGGCTACTTGGAGATGAGGAGGAATACGCGAGTAGAGGCGTAGTATGGGATAATCTAAATGATAGCACCCTAGAACATTAAGATTGCTTACAAAATCCCAATCATGATAAGAGGGGTCGCGTTGGAGGGGGAGATAAGGGCAAGGGATCGTTTCCCCTAGGTTGGGACGAGGTGTTGGAGAAAAGGGAGCATTTGGGTGAAAGGCTTGGGGTGAGGGTACGACGGTGGGTGACGGAGGAGACAACTTGAGAAGGTGAGACAGCCTTGGAAAGTGTTCCGTAGGCGCGGATGCGTGGGAGATAACGGAAAGAGAGCGTGACGCTCGTCGTTTTTGAGAGGCCATAGAAAATTATGAAGTCGGAAAGGAGGATACTAAACAGAAATAAATCCCAAACGAAAATGCTCTGCTTGAAAAACGTTTGGCTCACAAAGGTCTTGTCCAACCGGGCAACCCGAAAGGTGAAACTAAGTGGAAGTGAAAATCTTTGAACCTTGAAGCTAAACGCTATACCCGTAATCTTAACAGGTGATATTTCTCTATTGTTCTGGGCTATTTTTTGTTTTTGGTTGGTGTTTTGTTTTTTTTGCCCGCGTCACTTTGGTTTACGCTACTGACATTGTGGACCGCAATATTTTTATATGAAAAATAGTGTTGTCCAGACTAATTACAGTGGACGGTGTAGTGATACATTCATCACTGGTAAATGAAAAAACTGTAAAACACAACCCATTACTGGTTGTTTGTGTCGATATTGTTGTCGGTTTTTGTAAAATAAAAAAATTGCAATAGATGATAGAGAAAAGAGAGAGACATGAATGTATTAATGTGGATTTCAGCCGCTGATTAGCATATACATGCTACGAACATGTCTCTCGAACCTGGTGAATTGATGTTTTGTACTCACCTATCAAAAAAATATTGTTAATACAGTTAGAAAATACAGTTAATTAATGACCACACTAGTGGCGGTGAACTGTGTAACATTTCAAGTTTCTTATTTAGTGTTGATTTATCCTTGTACTTCAAAAGAATTCTCCTGCAAAAATCAGAGAGCTTACATGAATCACACCAATAATAGTTTAATCTTTTCATATTTTCAATACTACACCGTGTATCATTATTAGTGTCAACGGTTTTTGGACACATCAACTTTTCTCCATGCACACGTGTCTGATTTTAGTTTAAAGACCTCATCGGAAGGGAAGATCCCCTACCTTTCCATCGCAACCGTCGGATTAAGAATGATTAAGAATCCGACACGTGTGCACGGAGAAAAGACAATTTAAGTGGCGAAAAACCATTAACGTTAATAAGGATACGAAGTGTAGCTTACAAAATCTCCACACCACTCAATATTCCTGATATGGAATAATAAACTAATTTTAAGTGCCCTTATATGAAAATCCGTGACAAGCTAACAGGAAACGAGCCGAAAGCTGAAAAGAAAAAAGGACGCTGAAGCTTGCGGAAAGGATCAGAACTAAAATAACGAACGGAAAGCAGCATATTTTGTATGAAAAAAAATAGCGTGAAGAGCGAATTACGTGGACTATCTGAACGTAAAATTTGGTGATGAGATGGAAGAGTAATGGCCGGATAATGAGATCAGGAAGCCATGGCCGAATGTTCGAGAAGCTGCCGGTGAATCACTAGGCAGGTGACGTCGCTGTGATATATTGTAACTGAACATCGCAGTAGATGCCAAACGGCTGGAAATACGAGCTTTATCGCCAGCCAAATAAACTCAATCGGACGGTTACAATCCCATCGGAATATGGAGGGGAGAAATACGCTGTACGACACGTGTCCAGCTGCTCATTTGGAGACACTCCGCCCTCATGGAGTCGTCGCTTAAAAGTACGTTACACCGTGAATCATTATTAGTGCTACTGTTTTTTTCGACTCTTTAAACATCTTTTCTCCGTACACGTATTACGGTTTTTAGATCGGACGGTTGAGATTGAAATATAAGATTCTCAGCTTCCAATTGACGGTCTTAAATCGAGAATCAGACAAGAGTGTACGAATACAAAATGTTTCAATTGGCGAAAAAATTGTTAACACTAATAGCGGTACAAGGTGTACTGTAGTTCAGTGTTCACCGTACGGTGCTGTGTCGTAACGGAATCTGAGTTCTGTTGAACGTGGATTCACATGTAACAAACCCTAGGTTTCGCATATTGTTTACCACAAAGCACTTTTTCCTCTTGGTGCATATAAAGTTAATGCGCCATATTTGTTCTTTGGTTTCTTTTGTAACATGAAGAGGAAAATTGAAGATTATTTGCAATCAAATAGTCGCAGTAACAAGAAGCTCAGCAAGAATTGTAACATTACTACTGTTTCAAAGAAAACCATCAATGGAGTGGTGGAAAACCGATTAAGCTCTCACAGCAGCACTTGAAAAAAATCAAACTGCCATATTCAAAATGTGCTCCATGGAACAAGCTCATTTTGCCTATCTGCTCTGCTTCCAGCAACTCCGTAGACACGGTGATTTTTGCATTCTTTTCGTAGTTCACATGTGCGAAACCAATTGAAATGCTTTATGTGGTTTTAGAGATAATTTTAGGGTTGCGGGTTAAGGAAGCGGGTTAGGATTGCGATTTCAAATGTGTGAAACAATCGGAAACGCTATATCTTGTTAGCCCGCATTATAGAGTAGTCTCTTTCTATTTTGATGCTACTTTTTATTGGGAAAACAAACCTAACATAAATGCATTATTGCTGAATGGTATATGCATATAAAGGAAAACGTGAATTGTTAAATGACACTTGTTACATTCGGTAATAGCTTGTGTTGTATGCTCTTTTTTCTGAAGGCAAAATTTAACAAAACTCTAAAAGGCTTTTAAGCCTCCTGAATTCTCCTTAACAATGATAAAATTCTACATCGTTGAACAAATCGCTGTTTTTTTCTTCCGTCAGAAATCAGTACACTGGTTATTGCTATTAGAGTTAATACCTTTAGTTTGAGTGCGTGTTTTATTCATCCAAAATTATGGCCCATAAAGAGCATGTGACAAAACACAATTCAGTGTAGCTAATCCTAATAAAATGTTAACGCTAATAATCGACCGACTCTAGTGCGATGGACAACGTAATTCATAAATTTTTGGGATGCTCCTTATACTGGAACTGGCAAATTGACATTTCTGATTATTGTATTAGATATTAATTTACATTATCTTTATCCAATTTTGTTCTTGAATTTGACTGTTAATCAATGTGGTTTTGCTAATACTTTAGCTATTTTCTTTTCTGACCTATCTTTTTGGATTATACCATCATTTTTTGTTATGGAATGTCCGTCACTTAATCATAGAGTTACAACCACTTTTGTTTGTATCAACAGTTGTTAATGAGACTCACTTTATTAAGCTTAAAGATCTTCAAAAAAATTATTGATCCGTTTAATTGGATACGGTGGTCCACAGTAATCTTGGACAGTGTATGGCATAGAGGATTGTATTACCTTAATTAAGGTCCTTGTTTTTAGGAATTAAAGAAGATAAAGTAAAATATAGTTATGATAGATTCTAATGGAAATATTGAACACAACACGGATCAGCAAGTTAATTCCCTATATGAATTACATAAAGTCAAAAATTGCAATTCAATGTGTTGGTTGTTCAGTCGAAGTCATGTCAGGCATGAAGCTCATAAAACATGGACTCCAAAAAATATGTAAATACTTCATGTCGATAGGCCTTAAAACTAACTTCGCAAGCACTGTCACCATCAGCGTGGACCTCTCTCTTTTCCCTCCCTCCCTCCCTCTCTCCCTCCCTCCCTCCCCTCCCTCTTCCCCTCCTTGAAATTATCTCATGGTCGATCTGGAGCTTGCCCGTTTACCTTTCATTTTCATTCGTGCAATTGTGCCAGCTGGCATTATTTCCTTGGCGGATTGACAACCTGACAAAATTGTACTTTTACAGTAAACATTGTGTTATAAAAACAAAATTTCTGTCATTTATGGAAAACTGTGCATTATAAAAGCAATTCACTGATTACTTTAAGAAACAGCGCAGCTATTTGTAATAAATAAACAGGTTTATAAGCTTTGATGGTTACAATTGAAGTAATTGGAGGCTTGGTTAGACTTCAGTTTTCAAACAGTTCTAAAGGTCTGCACTATCTTGTGTTTTTTCTATCAACTCGAGTTACTTTCTAATGAATTTAATAGTAAACTTGGACTAAAATTAATGTGATTCATAGCAAACAGTGTAATAATCGATTCAGTAGAAGAAAAGGACTGAAGTATCAAACATGTTATTAAGTAGGTTAGATTAAATAGTAATAAGTGCGATTCCCTAAATTGTTTTTTTTTTTTCCCTTCGCAGTCAAAGCCTCGAGTTTGGCCCCTTCCATCTTCGGTCGATGACAGTATTATCCAGGCAAGCCTATTTCTAGAACACAAACACAAGTCAAGAATTCGAATTATTATGCCTTTTTCCATTTTTTTGAGCTTTTAGCTTTTGTATTATTCAGTATTTTTTTTTACTTATAGCTATTAGCGCTCGACTGTTACCTTTTCTTTTGTGGTTTTCGCCTTCTGATTTGTGACTTTTAACTTTATCTTTTTGTTATTGTGAAGTTTAAAATTGATCTTCTCATTGCATTCAAATTAATTATGTTTTTACCACTATTTATTAGTATTGTTGAGAATGGGACCAGGCGCAAGCAGCTTGTCGGAGAGCCATTGAATCGGGTCAAACCAGAATTCGTGTGGATCTCCTACTCCCTCTTATAGGGGCTACCGACCTTGATGATTGGCCTGTGAGTTACAAGTAAACTACACTTCCCATCGCTATTAGAGTTAATGAATCTATTTCGAGAGTATTTTTTTGACCCAAAATTATAAATTAGTGTTAATAACACTATTTTTGTAAGTGGCTCAATATGAGCCATGTTACAAAACACAATTTACTGTAGTCAATTCTAATGAAGTGTTAACGCCAATAATTCACTAACTCCAATAGCCATGGGTGGTGAAGAAAATTCATTAAAAACCGTAAAAAAACCTTAAATTTCCTAAAAACTCTTATTTAAGATGAGATTAGTCGAGCTAAGATGTGTGCTCAGCATACATGATCTTTTACGGGAGGGTAGACACCTAGAAAGTAAGTTAAATAACCATTCAAGCGTCTTCAAAAAGCCTGGAAAACTTTTAAAATCGTAATGAACATGTATAGACAGATAAGGATATTGCATATTTTTTTTCCTTCTTACGTTCTTACATAAGAGGGATTAAACTTTCACGAATTTTAGTCAGGGTTTATATGCCTTCTTCTGTTCTCTATTTGAAGTTTATTTAGAAAAAACTCTATTCTCATTGTTTTTGTTATTTTTGTTCCTTGGAGAGTTTTTAAAGTTCGGTTGTCGACTTTGAGACCCTTTTCTTTTTCATTTACAGGGAGGCATTCAACAGCAGTATAAAGCCGCTGCCCCTTTGGCTGTTTCCCTGTTGAATGGCGTCATGGAAACTCTTGACGGCACCTCAAATAGTGTGGACTACAAACTGACAATTGTGGATGATGGGGATGCTGTTGCCGAGTTTGAAAACGAGAAGGTGTGTGAAATCTGTGAACAGGGTTATACACACACACACACACACACAAACACACACACAAACACACACACAAACACACACACACACACACACATCATATATATCTATGTACACATATGTACATATATATATATATATATATATATATATATACATGTAGATATATGTATATATATATGTATGTATATATATATGTATATATATATGTATATATATATGTATATATATATATGTATGTATATATATGTATATATATACACATATATATATTTATTATATATAACATATAATATAATATATATTCATGATTTTTGTGTGGGCCAATTCTTTTGTGGTGTTAAGGTTCTTAGTGTAGTTTTTCTATTCTTCAACTTTCCAGTATGGTACACTACCCGTTGCTATTAGAGTTAATCACTCTCGTTCAGATGAGTGCCTTTTTTACCAAAGATCGTGTTGGTAATGCTATTTAGTTAAGTGGCCCATATTGTACATGTGACCGAGCACAATTTAGTGTTGTGTTAAAGCTAATTCACTAGCTTTAATGGCGATGGTGTGGTATACTTGTGGAATTTAACAACCCTGAGAGAATTTCTTTCAGCAGAAGACCATACAACAGTCTTTAACATTGCAAAAAAAACATATTCACATCTATGATACTTAAGAAAACCTAGAAATCTCTCTCTCGTCCAAGCTAGATACTAGGTGTACATCCCCTTTTTTTCGCAATGGACAATGTATCCGATTGTGAGTTAGTCTTGGAAATTGAGAAATCTTCAGTGTTTTCCCACTTTTGCTTTTTTGAAATTGAGTACATTTAAAGTCGAAAACTCATTTTTTTTCATATGGTGACAGGTGGCATTATTTCTATTTGCAACTGCGGAGACTCTTCCTCGACTTCAGGAGCTCGCCGCCGTAGAAAGTCGTCCTTTATTTCTTGTCAACCCACAATGGCAGTCCGGTCAGGTACACAATTTTATACCTTTCCGTTTAAAAAACAATTGTTATCGTAAAAATATTATTTCACCGGCTGTTAAATTGCTTCCTGGCTGTCACAAATGGTTCTGCGGAACTTTTTTATGGGTATTTTATGTAATTTATTAGTAGCAATTGTGTGGGATTCTTACTCTATATAGCACGACTGTCGTGCTTGTTTTTGAGTTTTTCCGAGTTGTTAGGGTTTTTTAGGGTTTTCCAGGGTTTAGGGTTTCTGTGGTTGTTTTTTGGGTGGAACCTGTTCAGGTTATATCAGATTTTGGAATTGGAGCTCGTCGAGAAGCAGCCGAAAATCTCGTCAAAACTTTCTCTGTGGTGTACAGTCTAAAACGAATTCGAATTCGATCTCAAGATGTGATTATCTTCAACTGCTACCCGAGTGGATGGCAGGTGAGGAAGCCAGTGGGAGGAGGGGGAGAGAGAGGGAAAGACTGAGGACAGTGGTTAGTGTGCTGACACCATAAGTCAAAGGTCCCAGGTTCGAGCCATGGCCCGCTCAATTTTCCCTAGTATGGGACATACCGAACCCCAGAATTCTCGGAAATCTAACACGAGATAGTGATAAGGAGAGGGAGAGAAAGAGAGGGAGATGGAGAGAGAAAAAGAGAGGGAGGGGGAGAGGGGAGAGGGGAGAGGGAGGGGAAGAGGGAAGAGGGGAGAGGAAGGGAGAGATTAAGGGCGATGGGGAGGGGCAGGGGCAGGGAGAGGGGTAGGGAGAGGGAGAGAGTTATCACTGTTATTCTCCATGATGCATTACCGTCATCTACTTTAAACCTCGTTACCATGTGACCATGTTACCATGGTTTTGCCTTCTTGGTTTCTGTAAAATTAGTGCAAGGAATCATAATTTACAACCGCTTGATGGAGTTCCCTTTTTCATTTTCCCTTTTTTTTTGTTTGTTTTTTTTTTTTTTGGGTCGTAAATAGGTATTTTTGGGCGATTCCTCGGGAAGTACGACCCGTATTGGTGTGGAAGAGGAAATGCCTTCTTACAAGAGGCTCGAGGCAATATTGAGAGATTCTCGAGGGAGTGAAGGAGAGAAAAGTTGGTTTCAAAGGCTAAAAGATGAATTCAACTTTAATAAAGATTCCCTCAATACTCGGTGAAAGGTTGTTTTATCTTCAATTTTAAGTTCTATATTTTCCGAGGCCATCCACGTTCATTTTTGGTTTAGAACTAACATATTAAAAGGCTAAACTTTCCTAAACCCTTTCGTAACTTTTTTGGTTTGCTAGTCTTAGCCCCCCCCTGTCACAATTTTGATTTTGTTTGATAAAATTGTATGTATTATTTAGTTTTTATTATAGTGTTGATGTGGACGAGAAAAATGCCACATGGAAACTAGTCTATGGCCAGTAGTACCTCCCTCCCTTTCTAAATTAAAACCTTAGCCCTTTCTAAAAGCTTAGCCCTTTCTAAAATCTTAGCCCTTTCTAAAATCTTAGCCCTTATCCATTTTCGGAAGCATACGTGCTTGACCTGAGACTGCCCCAAAAAGGATAAGATTCCTCTCAAACCCTAAAAAATCCTAAAATTCCTCTCGAACGAGATAAAGTAGGGGTTGTGCCTGAATAGCGAAACCTATAGACTTGACCCGTATCCTATTGCAATCCAAGGAACTTCGAGACCCCACTAGCCCACATCTTCCTCGAGAGCATATATCCTTGATGTCCTCTTGACCATTTGTCGACCAAACCGTTGGCCTGAGGAGAATCCCTACCGCTATTGTGGTGGTCGATAAGATATTTTGCAATAAGAATGGCATTTTCCCCTGCAGACTCGGAGCGACTTGATGCAACTTGATCCTTCAAAACCTCTGCCAGTGCTTCAAATTGTGCCAACTACCCCTGGAGGAAAACGTCGCCATAGTCCAAAACTCCTGAAATCTTCACCAATTCAATCCACTTAGAGAAATGCTTGATCACTTTAATGACATTCTGGGTTCCATTCAAGCTTATGAGGGGCCCCAACAAGTCTAAGAACCACCTACGGAACATCCTTTTTGTTTGTTCATTTACTGTGTTTATTTCTTTTGTTGTTTTGTTTTCGAAGTCTCGAAGATAGTTCTGTGCTTCATCCGCTCTGTTAATTTCATTTACAATGCCCCATCACTATTAGAGTTCATAAGTGACTATTTCATTTACCTGGAATAATAAGCTAATCTTCATAACAGTATTTAGGAAAGTGTCTCGCAAGGAGTTAGGTTGCAAAACATAATTTAATGTCATAAATTTTAACAAACTCTTGATGCTAATAATTCAGTAACTCAATAAGCGAGTTGCAGTGTATTTCAAATGAAAACTAAGATATAATAGTTTTAATTAATTGTCAACTTCGTGACTAAAGAAAGAAGACAATGTGGAACATTTCCCAATCATAAGGATACACAAATGCATGTCCACATTTCAATCCTCCATCTTCATGTGTAAGCAGGCAAAAAAACCCTAAACGACTATTCAACAGTTACATATTTTTCTTTTTTTTCTTTGTACCATAGCATTAACTCAACCTAAGTGCTCCATACAAGGCCAAATATAAGCTCGCAAGTACGATTCGTGCACTCCACTCTAAAAAAAAGAAAAAGAGAAGCAAAGACCAGAAACTACTTAACACCCCTACTGTACATTGAAAACTACAGGGCCTTCCAAGCGAGGTCAGTTAACAGACCCGGTAATTAAAAAATGTAACGAATGGGAAATTGACGCATGTAACTCTTACAGCAATCAACCGACCAACCAACCAACCAACCATAACTCAAGATGTCCTCTTGAACCAAATACACACTATTTAACTAACTCATAAACTAAACAGAATACGTCTCACGATCACTTCATTTTGTTGCTCGTGGTGCTTCCAACCGTCGGCCCTCTCTATCTTGGAAACTTACAAATCGCGCAAAATACGTCTCACGATCACTTATTTTTTCCTTTGGTTCTTTCGACGGCTGTCCCTCCCTTCTTCGTAGGTCTAAAAGCTGAAACTATCACTTTATTTTTTATGTTTGTGGTACTTCCAGCCGTCGGCCCTCTCTTTGAAAGAGCTACTATGTCACTGAACTTCACTGGTTGTGGTACTCCGGCTCTCTCCCCTCTCTGTTTTCAAAGGTCCACAAAAACAAGTCCCACATTTTCTCATTCGTGGTACTTCCGAATGTCAAACCCCCCTTCCCTGAAGCTCCAAAACCATATATTACCACTTAATTTTTGTCATTTGTAGTGCTTACGACATTGATATACCACAAAACACACCCAACGATCGCTTCCCTTTCTTGTTCGTGGATAACTCCGACTGTCAGCCTTCCCTTTTCCAAGGTTTTTTTGAAGTTGTAGATCGGAGAAACCTTCTCTGAAACTCGAAAACCAGAAACCCGAAACCCCAAACCTTCTCCAAAACTCGAAACCCAAAAAAGAGAAACTGTCATTTCATTTTGCTATTTGTGGTACTTCCGGCTGTAGGTCCTCTCTTTTTCGGAGGTCGAAAAGCGGCAACTGCGACTTCTGCCGCTGCTTCAGCCTCGGCCTCTCTCTCTTCTGCTTCGGCTTCGGCTTCTTCTGCCTCTCTCGCAGCCCTTTCTGCCTCGGCCGCGAGAGCCTCAGCCTCGGCTACCGCCAAAGCCGCAAACCTCGCGGCTTCCTCTGCGTTTTTCTTCTTCTGTTTTAAAACGTCGGTCTCGATTTTCACTCTTTTGGACGATACCAAGTCTTGACGACTACGAGAGCCTCCTCCGAGCGGTCTCGCGGAGTCTCTCTCTCGCTCTCTCGAGGGAGAGTAGAGAGGGACGGGGACAGGACCTTCGAGTTCGAGACGAGTGCGTTTTCCGGGACGGAAGCCGGAGGAGAGAGAGGCTTCTTCAGCGAGACGGTAGTTTTGTTTGACCTGAAAACAAATACAACGATTGTTTAAGGTTCTTTTTGAGTTTTTAGAACCGGAAGAAAGGGCTGCTTGTTCAGCAAAATAGTAGTTCTGTTTGAATGTAATAGTAATAAAATCAATGATAAAAATGAAGAACGAATGTGAGGATATATAAGTTCTCCAGGTTAGTTGTCACAATCATCGCAGCAATTTTATGACAATCTTTCAAAATCCTTTCGGCAGGAAATCTTCACAGTCTGCTTAGCAACTGATAAGGACAGTACCTCGAGCGGAAAAAACAAAAAGCTTCTCTCCCACTCTCTTTCTCCCTTTCGTCTCTCTCCCCTCCATCTCCCTCCCTCCCCTCTCTTTCTCCCTCCCTCCTTCGCTCCCTCTCCCTCTCCCTCTCTCTCCCCCTCTCTCCAGACATCAACTTTCAAATGCCCACAATGCCATTCTTATTAAAGCTGATGAACAAGCAAGCAAGCATTCTTCAGAGACAATACCAAATGTCGAAAACAAACAATTGAAGTACATAAAAAGCCAAAAACGTCAAAAGTAAAAAAAAAAAAGCCGAAAGTCAAACAGGCAGAAATAATCAAATAGGCAGAGAGATCGGCGGAGAGGAGCAAGAGCGGGAGGCGACAGGACGCGGGCGATCGTGAACGGAGAGAGCGAGGCGCCATCGAGAGAAGATAGAGGGAGCGAGAGAGAGGAATCGGAAAATAAAATCTCACCTTAACTAGTGTTCCAAACTCAACTAGTGCTTTCAACCGACTCGCCAAAATACGTTTGAAGTTACTCGGAACTGAACTAGTCTCCTGCAGAAATCAGAGCGTCAGCATTGCTGGGTTTGTTTAGGGTTAAGAGGGCATTTTTGGGATTGTTTAGAGGGTCTATAGGGTTTTAAGGTTTTTAAGGGTTTTAAGTGTTTCATTCAACATGAATTAAAAAAAATCACCTTCTTAAAACCTCCTAACGAAATCCTAAAAAGCCTAAAGGAGCCTAAAAATACCCTAAAACGTTATAAATCCACCTGCAAATTTTAGCAGATTATTTTGACAAGAAGTTGCTGCTTTCTCAAAATGACAACAGCAAAACCACGAGTTTCTTGTTTCATAAATAACAAGTGAAAACATGAGTTGCTTATTCAAAAATATAAAGCGAAAGTATGACTTTCTGATCTACAAATGTGAAGGAAAAAATAGAGAGTTTCTTATTCAAGTATAACGAAGTTGAAGCAGTTTTTGTGTTTAGCTAAACAAACTAAATAATGAAATAAATAAACCAAATGATAAACAAAACAAACTGAAAAGAAAGTCGCACCAGTTTTTAATACCTCTATTTGTTTGCAAATCGATTGGGAATTGGATCCTCCGGGCTCCTCCAATTGGGCGATCCCTTCCACTATCATATTATCGTACCTAAAAACCACAAAAACCGCCTATACTAATACGTTATGAGGGAGAGATGAAGGGAGGGAGGGAGGGGGGGAGGAAGGTAAGGAGGGAGTGAGCGAGATAGAGAGAGAAAGAGTGAGCGAGTGAGAAAGTGTGAGTGGGAGAGAGAGTGAGAGAGAGAAGAGAGAATGAAGAGTGAGAGAAAGAGTTGTACGTATATGTGATGAATATAGGTGATGAATATACAATATAATACATGACAACACGAACCGCCAAAACTAATTTGTTTTGGGTATGTAAATAAAACAAATTTTAGCAGTAAACTAGTGTGTGTGAGAGAGAGAGAGAGAGAGTCAGTGTGAGAGTGAGAGTGAGATTGTGTGTGAGTAAGAGAGTGATATGTATATGTGATAAACATATCATATTATCGTTCCTCAAAACCTCAAAAACCACGTAAGTCAGGTAAGAATAGAGTAAGGAGGGAGGGAGGGAGGGAGGGAGGGATGGAGGGAGAGAGAGAGGGAGAGAGAAAGGGAGAGAGAGAAAGAGGGGGAGAGAGAGAGAGAGCATACATATATAAACAAGTATGTTATAAACATAATACATTAGTCATATAATGTAAAAATATCCTATATCCTTTTATCATTTCTCCCGTGTCAAAAAACAAAACCAAAAACCAAAAAAATATCCTCACATCGCCAGCTGTGCTGCTGAGCGCCTGCCGCCTGTCCCTCCGCTGTCTTCATCTTCCACTTGACTTATTGCCACACGTGCGGCGGCGGCCGCCGCACGTGCCTCTCTGTTCGGCTTCTCCTTCAAAACTATGGCGCCAGGATTCACTCCAGAGGCGACACTCATATTCCGCCATTTGTCCTGTTGATCCAGTCAGTCAACCCTAATTTCAACCTCACAATCATCCTCCTTCAAACAAGACAAAATCTCTCTCTGTCTCTCTCTTTCTATCCGTATCCCTCTCCCTTCTCCCTCCCTTTCTCACGCCTATCCCCTAACTCACCTCTAACTTTAAAACCCACCTCAAAACACTCATTAAATTCAAATGCAAAAAACTCACTCCCTCTCCTTCTTTCTATCCCTGTCCCTCTCCGTCTTTGCTTTCTCTTTAACGATAAAAACTCACTCTCTTCCTCTTTCTATCCCTGTTCCTTTCTTTCTCTCTGCCCCTCTCCAACCTAACTCACCTCAAACTCTAGCTGACCTCAAAACCATCATCACTCCTTAACCTAAAATTCAACAGACAACCTCGCCCTTTCTGTCCTTGTACCTACCTTCTCTCTGTCCCTCTCCCTTTCTCTCCCTCTCCCTCTCCCTTTTGCATTTCCTCTCCTTCTCCCTAACTCACCCAATATCACATCTTGGAAAAAGAGGACCCCAATTTGATACTCCTAAATCGGCCAAAAAAGCGGAGACTAATAAAGGATAAATTATGGTCCAAACCAAATAATTATTATTGTAGCAAAGTATTTAGTGCCTGAAAAAGTAATTAAACAACCAAACCTGAAAAATATGAATGAAAAAATAAAGAAAATCAGGATAGAAAATAAAATATTGCACAAAACAATACATCATAAGCATTGCACAATATGGCCTCTATGGCAACTATTAAATTGTGGGCCATATTAAGCATATGTGCTATAACATTTATTTTTATATTTATGTTTAAATACTACGCATTATTTTAGGCCACGTAAATTTAAAATTTATAAAATATGCCTCCATTATTCATTTTGCATACATAAAGGTGTAGACAAAACTACATCCTACTTATACTACATTAAGTATGACCACACTAGCTACATAACCAATTTCTCTACATAGATAGTCTACACAACAATAGCTTTTGGTGTCAATATATGAGTCGTGCACATAAAATAGTGAGCGTCACATTCTACTATTAGTGTGGATTATGTCGGTTTATATTGGTGTTACCATTACTAATTCTTGCTAATATTGTTACATTTATCCCAAATTAGTACATTAACTTTTATTCTACAAAAACTTTAACCATTTCGCTTTGAATATCCGTTAAAAAGGCTTAATTCACGAAAAATGTTGACCACATTAATGGTGGTCAATGGTGTACAAGCCATGTGGTGGCTATGGTGTAGGTACAAGGAGAAAAAAAAAAAACCCTAAAAAACCCCAAAAAAATAGAGATTAAGGAATCCTATGGAGTCCGATCCCAAGACTTCGCTCCAATTCTTTTTCTCATGTCTTTTGACATGTCCCCTAACAAGACAAAAAATTCCGTACAAGCCATCTTTTCACTTCTATGATCCTGCCAAGTTTACAATTCTCCATTCAATCATTATGCCACGTTTGATTTTTTTTTTTTTTATCCAATCATGTCATTTCCTGCATTCTCCCTCACCTTTTGCCAAGAATCATTGCCTCTCTCTCTTCTGCAAAGCTTCCACGTGTCACAAAAATAAATAAATCAGAAAATCTTTTCACCTCGTTGTGAGACTGCCACGTATCCTTCACACGTGTCTCCTTGCGAATCGTCCGACTCTTCATTTCCATTGTCGTCTAGTGAGCAACCACGTGTCAAGCTGATCGTGAAGCAAGACCGCGTAGGCCCTTCATTCAAACACGCCACGTGGACATCACTCAGAAATACGTCAGCCGCACAGGGAGATGTGCAGGAATCTGACACGTGGCAGGCTGCCATTTGAAGGAACTAAGGTTTCCAAAACATTTTTGATAAGATACGAAACCTATGTGGAAAAGTGCGGAAATTTCGTGCGATTTTCAACAGAAAAGTGCGAAAGAAGTTTTACAAGAAAATTTCATGTGGCCGCAAAAAATTTAAAATGTGCGCACGAAATGTTTGATTTTTGTGGCATCCGTATGGAATGTCCGCACTTTTAGAACTAATGTCCGCACTTTTAGAACTAATGTCCGCACTTTTAGAACTACTGTAAATGTCCGCACTTTTAGAACTAACATAGGAAACGAGAAGCTTGCTAGGTTTCAGATTTAGGTTATACTTGTCTAAGTTGAGTGTATTTTTTGCTTTTAATTATGTCCTTTTCAAAGTGTTTTTAAAAGGCTTGGCATTTGCTGAATTGATTTAAAGAACTCTTTCCTTTAGCCTTAGAATGTTTAAAAGTGAAGTAAAAGAAACTACCATAAGCTATATGAAAAAAGATAGCAAATTAAGAAATTAAATGTTATGAACTAAAGTAAACCAACAACAAGTTAAGTAAAGCATTGTAAAGTGATTAAACGAAGAGAGAAGTCAGACGACAGAAAAAAAAGGAAGAAACAATACTGACCTGAAAACAAAGATAAACCTAAAAAATAAAGATAAACCTAAAGACAAAAAGTCAACTAAAGGCAAAGTTAAACCTAGAAGCAAAGGTAGCAGAAAAATCAAAAGAAAACTTAAATACAAAGAAAACCTAAAAGCAAAGATAAGCCTAAAACCAAAAATAAACCTAAAGTATAAACAAAGATAGACCCAAAGACAAAGGTAAACCTAAAGACAAAGGTAAACCTGAAGGCGAAAAAACTAAAAGAAAAAAGTAAACAAGGTGCACCATGCCTAAACGCACCACTCATACCTATTCTAGCGAGGATGCTGCCCCGGAAGGACCGGAATCCGAACTTTTTGTTTACTATTGTAAACATTGTGGTGCGCATGTGTTGATCACAGGTAACCATTCCGCCATTAAACCTTGCACCACTATTTATGTTTATCTTTATATTTATAGATATAATTATAGTTGTATTTATAGTTTTGTTATGTTTATATTTATGTTTATAGTTATGTTTCATAGCTATGTTAACGTTTATATTTATAGTTATATAGTTGTATGGACTCTCACCATAATAGTTATGAATTGTATTATTAAAGTACCATTTCAAACTACTATGCATTCAATTACTAAACCCTGCATTATAGTTTGTTACCTTTGTCATATTAGGGTTAACGCACCAAATTTTCCTTGAGGATTTTTTCACTGGACGTTAGTGTTATTTAATTCCAAAATTTTCTAACTATTTGTAAATTTATTTCAAATTATTGAACTAATACTTATATTTCCGTCTAAGTTGCATAGTTTATATCGCCTCTCACCATAATAGGTGTGGATTGTACTTTTTAGTATTTGAGTCTACAAAATAAGTAGACAATCATGTTTCCTAAATCAATTGGAATGGATCACACTATTTTTCTTCGATACCCGTCTCACGATGTTTAAATGTGCCATTTTCTGTTTTATACTTTACACAAGTATTAATGTAGACCATAGAATTTATTGATTGTGAAGAATATTCAAGTGTTTATTTAAGTTCAAAACTCTTTTTTTATACAAAAATAATGCTGAAAACACCAATTATATCATCACCATGGCAAGTGACTGACAATTCTCTTTTTTATTCTCCTTGTGGTTGGATGATTTTTTTTTTCTTTTATTTCCTCTGTTTTTTGCAGATACTCAATTGCAAAGTATGCCTCGTCGAAAAACAGATCAGGCTCTTGTCCTCGACAGAAACAAACATTTGGCTCGACTTAACACAGTAGAGGGAGGGAAACAGCTTCTCAAGAGGTGGAAATCTTTATCTCTACACTATGTTTGTCCACACTAAATATGTTCATTCTCGTTTTGGACTTAAAACAGTTTGTTGGAAATTGGGAATTTCTGTATCCACACTAAAGATTTGGACTTGAAACATCTCTTTGAAGGTGGCAAATTATATGTTTATTCCTTCTTGCACAAATTCCACTGGGAGGAAATTTAGTTTCTAAGAAGAAACTGTGTGGATATTATTTTCCTATGTGGCTTTATTTAGAAACATTCTAAGGAACACACATGATAGTTTGCTAAACACATAATGCTTGTTAAAATATGCTTTTATTCAGGAGAGAAAACTTCATGTGGAGTAAAGAATTTTTATTTGTGTGTGAAAATAGATGATTTGAAGTGTTGTAATCAAGACTAAGAACTGTAAGTTATGGTTACTTGTAGATAACATGTTTTGTAAATCGAGTGCAAACATATTCTTTTCAAGCTTTTTTTCTTTGCTAGCAACGTAAGTTTCGTGGTAAAAAGACACTGATTACTTGTATGTGACAGATAATTGGAAATATTTGGAAGTGTTTATGCAATTCCATTAATGCTGGAGTGTTGATAGTACTACCTAACTTTAAGAAGAGTTTTTACATCCTCAAGAATTGTCATTTCAGAGAAAGAAAGTTGCTGAAACCCTAGGGAAAATCTATCAACAACCTTCGAAGAAAATGGTGGAAAAACCCTAGGAAGGAACAAAATAGTTGAAAACCCCGGGAAGAAGTTACACAAAAGGGTAGAAAAACCTTAGGAAAAGGTACAAAAATGGTGGAAAAACGTTATAAAGAAACAAAATAGTCTGAAAATCCTTTTGAAAAACAAAATGGTGGGAAAATAGCAGAAAAACCTGGGAAAAACCTACACCAAATGTTTTCAAGACTTTAGGAACAAGCTAAATGGTGGAAAAACCGTTGAAAAAACTCTGGGAAAACTATACTCAATATGGTAGAAACTGATGAAACTGAGAGGTAGAATGTAGGTTTGCAGGGGTGAGGGTAAAGTCGAGAAACAGTTTCGAATGAAATGTGCAAGTTGTGAGCTTTTCGTCTGTTATCGGTCGGAGGAAAGTTTGGAGGCGGCAAAATTTATTTATGTGGCGAGTGGAGCTCTCAGTGCTGTGGCGGCTGAGACAAATCCACAGGTAAGGGAAAGGGAGAGGGAGGGAGGGAGAAAGGGCGAAAGGAGGGTAGGTGGAGTGTAAAATTTATCTATGTGGCGAGTGGAGCTCTCAGTGCTGAGATAAAGCCAGAGGTAAGGAAAAGGGAGAGGGAGGAAGGGAGAGTGAGAGGGTGTGGGAGCGTGAGAGGGGGAAGGGAAGAGAGGTGGAGAGGAATTTATTTATGTGGCAAGTGGAGCTCTCAGTGCTGTGGTGGCTGAGACAAGTTGGGGTAAGAGGGAGAGGGGGAGGGAGGATAGGATCCGTTTTTTTGCCACAACTTCTATGTTGTTTTTTCCATTTATCATTATTGGAGTTCATAACAATAAACTGAAAATATTTGATCTTGTATTTGCTGCAAATGTGACGATGAATAAGATTTATAACAAATTATAATAAAATATATGTAAAGTAAGAGATTTAATGGGGCGAAGAGATGCACGAGAGGTCGTTTGCTCAGTGCATAATGAACATGTCTTCTAATGTGATTATTAGCTTAGTCTTTTTATCTGGTTTTATTTCTTTTCGCCTTCTGTTTTTTTTCTTTCTTATTTTTACGTTTTCTTTTTCTTTTTTTGTATTTTTTTTGGTTTTTTTCAGGATGCCCCGGTTCCTCCTTGTATATCACAAATGGAGGCTGGACAGGTCCAGGTGGCAATAGAGGTAGAGGATCGTGCCCAACGATCGGCTATTACTCGTAAGTTTAATCGTTTTTAAATTTCGTTTTTTACTATTTTGACTATTTTTACTGATTTTGTTCTGAAAATCAGCTATTTCTTGTGACTCTAGTCTTCCAACTGCCATTTCTATTGGTTTTGTTTTTAAAGTCTGTTATAACTCGTCAGTCTAATCATTGGTAACTTCAATTTTTAGCGAGGATATCGGCTGCGCTCTCGAATTTTGGTTTTTTTACTTCTTTTTGTTTGTTATTTTGCTTCTTGATTTTGGTTTTAAATTTTGTTTTATTGGGTTTCCAAAATGGTTCGAGTGTGAATGGGCGAAGATATGAGTCGTGTTCTCGCATTTTGATTTTGAGTTTTGGATTTTACTTTTTTGTTTGTAATTTTTGTCTTGTAATTATGGTTTTTATTGAGTTTTCCAATTGGTTCAGTTGTGAATGCGCGAGGATTTGGCCTGTGTTCTTGTATTTTGGTTTTTAATTATGGTTTTTGATTACGGTTTTTAAATATGGTTTTTAAATACGGTTCTTGATTTCTTAATTATGTGTTCTTACTTTTGGTTTTTTTTGGGTTTCCGAATGTGCGAGGTTATGGCCCGTGTTCTCGTAAATTGGCTTTAAATTATGGTTTTCAATTATGGGTTTTAATTATGGTTCTTACTTTTGTTTTTTTTTGGGTTTCCAAACTGCTTCAGGTGTGAATGTGCGAGGATATGGCCCCTGTTCTTGTAAATTGGTTTTTAATTATTGTTTTTAATTATGGTTTTGATTATAACTTTGAATTATGGTTTTAATTATCGTTTTTATCGCGGGTTTTATTGGGTTTTCGAACTGGTTCAGGAGTGAATGCGGATGATGTTCGAGTTTCGGTCGCAGCGGCGTCACGAGGTGGAGAGGCAAATAACGAACTTCTCGAGTTTATGGGAAAGGTAAGGATATCTGCTAAAAATAAATATGTAAAAAAGCAGTGATAAGTCACCGTTTTATTGAATGGAAAAGGCTAGGAAAACTGTAGAAGGCAGTGCAGTTGACAATTCAGTTAATGAACTTCTCGACTTTTGAAGTTTGAAATTTTAGTAAAAGTTACTTCCATTCACAAGTCTATTAAATGGTAAAGGATAGGAAATTTATAAAAGGCAGTGCAAATTTTAAGTCAGTTAATGTTTTCGGGTTTATGGGAAAGTTGAGAAAATTTGTAAAAACAACTGCGTAAATTACAAGTCTATCAAATCGGAAAGATACTCATCCTTGACAAATCACCCAAACCTCTTTAAAAAAAATACTTTGCTGTTAAATTCCCAATTATTTTCTTTTTCGACTGAGTAACAAGGTTCTTGCTTTCATGTTGAACCATTCTTTTCATATTATGGAAAATATTAAAATAAGTGAATCAAGCCCATACATGAGGCTTTGCGTTTGATAAATGAAATTTTGATCTTTGTCTCCTCTCTTTTGCCCTCCCCTCTCCTCTCGCCTCCTCTCTCCTCTTCTCTCCTCTCCCCTCCTCTCCCCTCCCCTCCCCTCCCTCTCTCAATATTATGAACTTTAATTTGCTCTTTTCTTATGTTAAATGGGTACCAGGTTTTGGGTTTACGACTCACACAAATGGCATTGCATCGAGGATGGTCAACAAAGTCAAAACTACTTGTGGTGTGTTGGGACTCCTTAACTTTTTTCTTTAAAACTCAACTTTTTTTCGTTAATACTCGACTTTTTTCATTTAATCCTCAATTCTTTTGTTAATCCTCGACTTCTCCCTTTAATTCTCAACTTTTCCTTTATTCACTTTTTTCTTTAGTACTCAACTTTTTTCTCTAATCCTCAACTTTTTTCTTTAGACCTTAACCTTATTCTTTAATGGTCAACTTTTTGTTGTCAATCCTAACGTTTTTCTTTGCAATTCTCAATTCTCAAGTTTTCTCTGTAATTCGATCAAGTTTCGCCTTTTGTCTTTACTCGTGTGAAACATTTTTGAAGCTTGAAGGCTGGTGGCCCTTATAGATTTTAATAATTGTTCCCGATTTCACTGTAATACAATGTGAAAAAAAAATTGTGAAAAAATTAAACAACATGAAAACAACAATGTGAAAATAAACCATGTGAAAAAAACAAACAATGTGAAAAAAAAAACAGCGAGAAGAAAACTGTGTGAAAAAAAACAATAAAGACTTAGTTTTGACAAAAGTATAATCTATACTAATGCTCGTGTGCCTTTATCAACCCAAAATCCTTTTTCTGTAAGTCATTCTTATGCACAAATCCTGATTTCCAGACTAAATTAGTGTGGGAAAAACTGACTGTTTGGTTAGTCTGTTTTAGTAACATTCTTTCCTAGTTTCTTAAAAGGATTCTTTCTATGTTTACTTCAAAAAATTCTTTCTCTGTTTGTTTAACCCGTTTTTTCTCTTTTGTTTATAAGATTGTGTTTAAAGTATTCTTTGTCTTTTTGCTTAAAGGCTTCTCCCTTCAACTTCTCTTCTTCATCTGTTTGTTTAAAGGAGTCTTTCTCCGTTTGTTTAAAATATCCATTACTTCTCTGTTTTTTTAAAAGATTCTCTTTTTTATTAAAATTCTCGTTCTTACTCTGTTTCCTTAAAGGATCTGTCTCTTTGTTTCCTTTAAAAAGCTTTTGTTTTTGTTTCGATCGAGGTTTGGAGACTAACGTGATTTTGTTTTTTTTGTGTTTTTTTGAACTATGTTGGGAGGGTCGGGGAATCCTACCTTTAGGTGGAAGATCTCACGGTTCGAGAGGTATACAACAAATTACTGGCGGCAGTTCAACCGTAGAAATAGAGTTTACTATTGCGTTTTATTTTCGTAAAAACACCACCAGGTGTTTTTTCTGTAAACATATTTCCCGTAAAAACGCAACTGGGAGTATTTTTCGTAAAAAATGGATGTTCGAGGATTGTTTGGTGAAACAAAATTATGATTTTTCAAAAAGCATTTCAAAGATTGTATTCTATGGCAATGAATGGATGGTTCCAAAATTATGCGTGGTGTTATTGGACTGTTATCTTTTAGTTGGTTATGTTACATGACTTTGTGAAGCCCTGAAGGAATATGAATACCAATAACAACACTCGGGCCTTTGGAAATTACCGATAAATTTAAGTCATGTATGGATTTGAGAAAATTTTGAGCGATTGTAAAAGTTGGGCAAAGGTCCTTATGATATTACACGCTTGCTTCCCTTGGAGGTCTTACCCATAATATAGGTCAACCAAAGTAGTGCCCTCGGATGGTCAATCGACGTGACGACACCCATCTTACGTGACGTTCGACCCTTTGCATACCGCCAACTGGGCAATTAACGGGTTTTGTAGGCCAGTGTAACAACCCTAACTATTACCATAGTCGTATCGCATCATAGTCATCGATTATACTGTAATCGTTGATCGCATCATAATTGCTGAAATTGTAGCCGATTGCATCATAGTTGTCGATTTTATTGTGGTTGACAAACCCATTGTAGTCGTCGATTTAATTGTACTTGTCGATCGCATCATAGGCGTTGATCGCATTATAGTCCGTTGTTAATCGTATCCCGGATGCGAGCCCAAACTTATGAGTGCCCAAGTAGGGATGGGCGGCAAGTGTGGTGCATACAACCGACTGTTGTTAACGTTTCTTGCGCCCCCTGATTTGTGTTCATAGTACATTAGTAAGGTCCCCGGGTTGAGACGTCGTCAGGTTAGTCGGGGGCGTGAAATATTATCACCCATCCGAGTAGCCTTGTCTCTCAGTCTCCAAAACCCTTCGACCTGGGTCGACGAAAGTGAGCAACCCGCTATTCTCACCCTTATAGAAGATGAGGCTAGCCCTCCCTCTCACTCCCTGTGCAACAACGAGGTGCTCTTGAGAATTAAGCATATTAATCTCATGGAGACTCTTGACCAAAAGAAGCTCGGTTGACCCACTTTGAGACACTTGGTACCGTCCTAACCAAATGAGTCAAAATTTTACCTACTCGCAAATAGAACGAGGCCTAATACACCCAAACTCGAGGGAAAAACCTTAATGATCTCTAACCTGCATTTTGTCCCTGTTTGTGTTCCCTATATCATATGAGGAAAAAATATCGTTTTCGCAATGAAACCTCTTATATCATGAGGTTTTTTAGGAAAATAAAAATAATAGTTCATATATAAAAGATGTTATAAACAGTCAACTGTTCATCATCTGGTAAAATGTCAATTTCCACAAAAGGTAACATATTCTATTTGACAAATTTTAGGATTTGACAACCATTTCCAAATCATTTGCTCCCTCATCGGCCTTACTTTGGTTTTTCCTTTTTTTATATGAAAGTTCAACACTAAAAATACGTTACATTTCTCCAACCTTAATATTTCACAATACAAACAAGTTGTTGACCCATCCACACTGTTTATAAACTACGTCAATCGAACATTCAATTTAAAGACTACGCTGAGTACCGCAAAAAATCAGTTAATTTGAATCGAAATCTTATCTGAAAAGAAATTACAGAGTAAACTTTTTCCACCGATCACCAACTTGTTCAATCATTTATACTGAAAATCCATTCGAAACTGAAAATGTTTCGATGGATTTATTTATTTTTTGTGCAAAAAAAAAAAAAACCGCAACCAAAGGAAGTTTTGCAACTTCAGCAGCTAAAAAAGGAGTGATATAAATTGACATAAATTGCCATAAAATAATATGATCTAAATTGCCATAATATAACATGATCTAAATTGCTATAATATAATATGATCTAAATTGCCATAATATAATATGATCTAAATTGCCATAAAATAATATGATCTAAATTGCCATAATATAATATGACATAATTCGACATAGCTTGACATTATATGACATAACTTTAAATATGTAATTTTGACATTATTTGACATAACTTGGGAGCGTAGGTGGACTTTCTTATCGGATCGAATGTCGAGGTAAACATATGGTTTAAAATAAAATAAATTAAAATAAAACAGGATTTATGGCTGTCCTTGAGCCAATTCCAGTTGCCTCTTAAAACAATCCTGAAACCAAGAAAATCAAGAGTGGATTCAAAAATAAAGTTCAGGATAGAGAATTTGAAAACCCCACAAATTCACAAAAAAGAAAAAGTGAATTTTGAAACTCAACACTAACTGTCACATAACAAATATAACAAAAGTTTAAAAGTATGATTTAAAAGGCATAAGTTTTCTTTATCATAAAATGTTGGTCGAAACCCAAAAAACAATAAAAGAAGATATACAGACGCAAATTCCAAAAAACAGGTAATCACAAATCAAATAACACAAGTATTCAACTTTATATTTTTGTTATATTCAAATTTCAATTAGAACATTCGAGTATTCGAAATTCGATTCAAAAATTCGAAAATCCCGTTTTTTTTTTTTTGCAATTATTCACCGTACTGGGGACGACTACGATAAAACCCGTATCGATAATAGTGTGGATTAGCGACAATAACATCGTTCCAGAAGTTTACACACAAACCACACTAATAATGGTGTAGTTACGATACTTTCCAAATCAAATCGGTTAAACAAAAAAAGGAAAAAAAAAATTTTGCATACCTTTGGACTTCCCAAAGGGCATTTCCTAATGATAAAATTTTATATTTAAAAAATACTATATATCGCGATGTATATGGCGATAATTTATGTTGGTCCCGGTACGATATATCGAGGAGTCTGCTCGATCGATATTCGATATATCGAATATCGAAATTATCCCGATATGAATTTACCCGATACCCAACACTAGTCGTATCGCATCATAGTCGTCGATTATACTGTAATCGTTGATCGCATCATAATTGTTGAAATTGTAGCCGATTGCATCATAGTTGTCGACTGTATTGTAGTTGACAATTGCATTGTAGTCATCGATTTAATTGTACTTGTCGATCGCATCATAGTCCGTTGTCGATCGCATCCTAGATGCGAGCCCATTCTTATGAGTGCCCATGTAGGGATGGGCGGCAAGTGTGGTGCATCCAACCGACTGTTGTTAACATTTCTTGCGTCCCCCGATTTGTGTCCATAGTACATTAGTAAGGCCCCCGGGTTGAGACGTCCTCAGGTTAGTCGGGGGCGCGAAATTTTATCACCCATCCGAGTAGCCTTGTCCCCCAGTCTCCTAAATCTTTCGACTTGGGTCGACGATAGTGGGCCAACCCGCTATTCTCACCCCCATATAAGATGAGACTAGCCCTCCCTCTCACTCCTTGTGCAACAACGAGGTGCTCTTGAGAATTAAACATATCAATCTCATGGAGACTCTTGACCAAAGGAGCCCGGTTGACCCACTTTGAGACACTTGTACCGTCCTAACCGAATGAGTCAAAATTCGACCAACTCGCAAATAGACCAAGGCATTATACACCCAAACCCGAGGGAAAAGACTTAATGACTCTTTAGTTCCTACATTTTGTCCCTGTTTCCCCTCCCCTTTACTCCACGCCTAAACCACAACTTATAACAACCGACCAGTGCAAAAGGAAGCCAACCAAATGGACTAATGTGGGAAAGAGTTCAAAACCAGACAAGATTGCAAATGGAGGTTACAGTCTCTTCTTAGTTAAGAGCTCAGCCTTACAAGAGAGACAAAACTAAAAAGCCCTGTTTGAACTGAGTTTTCTTAGGTTACAGTGCCTAAAAGCCTATGTCAACGTGGAGGATGCATGGCCCAACCTTAACCCGGTAGCACTTTGCACCAATGGGATGGGATGTGAGTGGGTTAGGTTTCTTTCCCCGACATTGTACCGTGAGAACTATTGCTTGAATTGAGCTCTCAGTCTCCAAAAGTCTATCAAGGATTAGGCTATTCGATGGTCCCCAATGTCCAATCCCTACCAAAATTATTGTTTTTCAAAATTTATATCCCGCCTGCCTTCGCAATGGTGCTTGAAAAACTAAAAAACCGAACGCGGAAAGGAAACAATCTAAACAAAAAAAAAACAATGTGAAAAAAATTAAACACAAACAAAGGGCTGCGTCTGGTTGAACCAGGAAGGTTCCTAAGGTTATCTTTATCGACCTAAATAAACTTTTAAGGAATGACACCTAGATTAAACCCTAAAAAACCGTAAAAAACTGACATGAAACAAACAATCCTCCCTATTTTTTTTTTGCAAATGCCATTCGTATTGAAAAATGAGTATACGAATTTAGGGTGGAAGGTTGATCTATCTTTGTATACTGTGTTCCCTAGATCATATGAGGAAAAAATCTCGTTTTCGCAATGAAACCTCTTATATCATGAGATTTTTTAGGAAAATAAAAATAACAGTTCATATATAAAAGATGTTATAAACAGTCAACTGTTCACCATCTGGTAAAATGTCAATTTCCACAAAAGGTAACATATTCTATACAAATTTTTTTAGGATTTGACAACAATTTCCAAACCATTTGCTCCCTCATCGGCCTTACTTAGGTTGTTCTTTTTCTTATATGAAAGTTCCACATTAAAAATATGTTACTTTTCTCCAACCTTAATATTTCACAATAAGAACAAGTTGTTGACCCATCCACACTGTTTCTAAACTACGTCAATCTAACATTTAATATAAAGACTCCGCTGAGTACCTCAAAAAATCAGTTAATTTGAATCAAAATCTTATCTGAAAAGAAATTACAGAGTAAACTTCTTTCACCGATCACCAACTTGTTCACTCATTTATACTGAAAATCCATTCGAAACTGAAAATGTTTCGATCGATTTATTTATTTTTTGTGCAATTAAAAAAAAAACCGCGACCAAAGGAAGTTTTGGATCTTCTGGAGCTAAAAAAGGAGTGATATAAATTGACATAAATTGCCATAAAATAATATGATCTAAATTGCCATAGTATAATATGATCTAAATTGCCATCAAATAATATAATCTAAATTGCCATAATATAATATGACATAATCCGACATAGCTTGACATGATATGACATAACTTTAAATGGGTTCAATACAGTTTATTACAGTTTTAACGTATAAATTTCAATACAGTATAGTACAGTTCGATACAGCCTAATACAGTATAATATAATACCGTTAAATCTAATATAATAAACTACCGTTAAATCTAGTATAATATGATACCGTTAAATCTAGTATAATAAAATACCGTTAAATACAGTTAAATATAGTGAGGAAAAAATCGAGGTCTTCTAGGTTTTGAAGGAAACCAGCGCCAAAAAAAAAATTAACGTGTTTTTTATTTATTTAGCTAGCTTTGTAAAAGTCAAAGCTTACCTAAAAGTCATATTTACTCACTTGTTCAACCACTAGCCACTTTCTTCAAATGAGACATTAAAGAAAAGTCTATTCTAAAACTAAGTTTAATTGACTAAAAAACTCCATGAGTCGC
>JBBHKE010003360.1:78506-104678 GCA_037447655.1 Zygnema cylindricum | reverse complement strand
CCCTCCCCCTCCCCCTCTTTTTCTGATTGTACGATTTGAACCATCACCGTTCCTTCACTTCGACTATGAGAACGAAAAATTAATATTGTCTCTCTATCTTTGACTTATATTATAAATAAAACGCGTCATTTGTCGATTTAAATGTAGGAGATAGATATACGGAAATCGTCACAATTTTTGAAGGAATCTAAATATAAAACATTTATTTTTGATTGCTAAGAGTTGCCTCATTGATGAGATATGGTCAATGGCTGGAATAAGAAAATTTGAATTGAATTTAAAATTTATGTAAATCTTATTTTAGTTCAATAATTACTTTAGGCATTTGTGAGAAGTATTCTGTCTATGTCGATATAGAAGTCAATTTAACAAATCTATAATTTAGATAATATCGGTAAAAACAGAATAGTTGAATATTTGATCGATGTGCGTGTCATTTTTTTATTCAAATGTTAAAAAAAAAAAAACTTTGTGCCAATTGGTGAACCGAGTAGAGCCTTGTTTCTTAAAAAGATGGAGGTGGTTTTTTCTCTTTCTTCTTTTAAAATTAATGTTTATTTTTCAAGTTCCATAGCATACAACTGCCTCGTACGATAACAGTTACAACTTGCTACCAAACTTTATTGAATTTTTCTTAGGATTCAGACAAACCTATCAGAATGGGAAAAAGTCAAGAAAAGTGAAAAAAAGTCAAATTGGAAAAAATTCAAATCCGCGTAATAAGGAAAAAGTCAACAAAAGTCAAACCTGTGCATGATGTCTTATTTCATCTCTCCCGAAACCTGTAATGCTTGTAACTGAAGCCATTTTTGCTTTCACATAAGGTTCTATAGTTTCTTCATCAATGACTATATGGTCGGTGGGAGAGTCGGCCCAACTGTATAAATAGAAGAAATCCACACTAAATCTCACTCGATAATACTCCAGGAAATCCCTCAACTGTGTATTAAAGACATCAACCATCAGCAAACAAACATAAGTCAATAATCTTATCAACAGTAAATAGTTGACCATACAATCCCTATATTACATGTATCTATACTACAATATAAGTATCATAATATTATGATTAATAATTATATGTAATACTATATATATATATATATATATATATATATATATATATTTATATATATACTTGATATCTTTTACTATTTTAAGACAATCTAGATTATGTTGTGAGTCAATTTGCGGTCTAACAAATGTCAAAAATCAATTTATTTGAACATTTTTTTGAATGTCTGTCATTTCTTTCAATTCTCTTACTTTTTTTAATATTTTTATTGTTTCGTCCTTCCTCCTTTTTTATTTTCTTTCTGCCCTCTTAATTTTCGTGTTTTTTGTTTTTGTTTTTGGTTTTTTTTTTTTTTTGTTTTTGTTTTTGTTTTTTTGCTTTTGGTTTTTGTTTTTAATTACTTGTGATAATCCATAAAAAAAGCTTAAATGATATACAATGTGACCTAAATTCTCCCCCCCAATTAGAATTGAATTGCCAATGTCAAGATAGGCTTTGTTGGTTCGTAGATAGTGTGGTTCAATTTAATCGTGGGTCTGGTCGCGCATTTTGTTTCATTTTGTTTCATTCGTACTATTTTCGCTTTTGCGTTTTGGTTTCGTTTCATTTCGTGTGAGTTACGTTTTCCGTACATAATGATTTCTCGTAGTTTCGTTTCGAGCATAGTTGTCTCATTTGTACGGATTTTGACATTTTTACGAAATTTCGTTATTTTTTGTAGATTTTGAATCTTTCGTTAAATGCGTATACTTTTCGTACGAAAACGTACGGATATCATGTACGGAAATTTCAAAAAAGAGACGTTTTATTTCCGATCGCGAAGTTTGTAAGAAATTTGTACGGTACGGATACAACGTACGGAAATTTATAAAAGTGACGTTTTTTTTCCGCGCGCGAAGTTTGAAAGAAATTTGTACTGTATGGATACAACGTACGAAAATTCAAAAAGTGACGTTTTATTTCGGCGCGCAAAGTTTGAAAGAAATTTGCACGGTACGGATACAACGTACGGAAATTTCTAAAAGTGACGTTTCATTTCGGCGCGCGAAGTTTGAAAAAAAATTGGCGAACCAAAGAAAAGAAGAAGGCTCGATTGAAGCCACACTTGAAGCTTCCACGAATCTCTTCAGAGGCGGCCATGTGTAGGCCTCGAGGAGCAGAGTGGGAGCATCTTAAGGCTCTAAATGGATATGATGGATTTTTTTTTTCAATTATGATTTTGTCATTATTCAAATTGAAATACAAAAATGGTTATTTCTGAATTTATCATTATTAAGTGTTGACATAAAGAAATGGATACTTTTTTTTCAATTGTGATTTTGCCATTATTCAATTTTGACATTTAAAAATGGTTCTTTTTTGCTTCAATTGTAAATTTGTGAATGCTGACATGTTGTAATAGCACCGGCATGGCGCAGGGAGGGCGTCGGCGCTGACTTGGCGCCGACAGGGGGCCGGGAAGACGCCGGCGCGCGCGCTGACAGGGCGTCGGCGCTGCCTCGGCACTGGCGACGAGTCCAGCGCCGAGGCAGTCTAGTCGCTGGCGACGTGACAATCTGATCGCTGGTTGCAGGTTTCAACGTCCAGCGAAGAGACAGTCGTCGTTGGCTTTCGTTTAAAACTTTTGAAATTTTGATTAAGTTGTCGTCGTATTTTTCGTTATCAATAACATGCTTTATAATTTTTTATTTTTTATTTTTAGTATGGAGTCAAAGTCGGTCAACGCATTTTAAAATTTTTGAACTTTGTTTCAAGCGCATATTCGTTATTTTTTTGGCGTTTCCTGCGTGCGTTTTATGCGCATGAGACATCTATGGTTTCGAGTAGTTTCGGTCAGGCGTCGTTCCTTAAGGTAGTTTTGCATGTATCCGAAACTTTAGTCTTGCAACTTTATTTTTAGCGAAGATTCTCCGTACTACTTTGAGAGCATTCGTATGTATAGAAATGATATCGTTACTTTAGATTGTGACGGATGTAGACGCGGGTGTAATTTGTGGCGGTTGTAGACGACTACAAAACTCGCGAAAATTGATGAAGTTTACAAAATAGCGACAGTTGTTGACGTCTAGCTGCTTGTGACATTGTAGATGTTTAAGGTTTGTGACATTTTGACGTCACACTCAAATTATGACAGCGTTGACTTCACAAAATCTAAAACTTTCCTCAATGGTTTCTCGATTTTGTATTTTAGTCTTTTCTCACTTTACCTGCCATCAAAATACGCCCAAAGATAGTCAAAAGAAATTGTTTTTAGAGATCTTTCATTTGATACCATTATTGACGTTTTTATTTGCAAGAATTGTGAGATCGACGCAGTACTGGGAGAGGGAGAGAGATAGATGTGCTTTCATGGACTTCGCTTTTGGAAAATGGCACCCGTTGATCGAGACCCCCTCCACGGAAAAAAGCGCACAGAAAAAGGTCACGCACGGGCTAGAAACGTGCAGTGGGCTTTTTTTTTGGTACTCCCGACACAAAATTTGTCAAAAACTTACAACATGTGCGACAACATCTGCCTATACGCTCACCTCGTGGAACTTTATTTAAAATCACCTCGCGAGGTGATTTTATATAAAGTTTGAAGATGAGCTGGAAGGACGTGAAAGTGGGTCGAAACGAGCTAGACGATAAAATGCATCGCGCTAGACGACAAACTCCGGCACATATAAAGTTTCAAGGTAACGCAACTTGTAGGTAATTTCAATTTTTTGGTACGGCTGCGGATTTTTTCGTTTTTCTCGAAGTTATGGAGGAAAACGACATAAATTAGCTGTAACTTTAGCACATGCGAAAATACCCTTAGTTTACGTCAAAGCTCGATACGATGTTTTGCGAATCAGATTTCTAGATTCAATTCTGTGACTAAGTTAAAAAGTCACCTTGTGAGTGAGTTAGAATCATGAAAATCAATGAATTAGCAATGCAAGTTTAATGCACGTAAAGACTCGACATAATATGAGTGTATTTTTTCGTGAGCTAATGGTGTCTCTATGATATGTTTATGAGCCTCCAATATTTGTAATGTGAGTTGGTGATGTTTCAATTTCACTTATGCATTAAGAAATTTGGCAATTTGGTGCACAAACTGATTTAATGTCGATCCTATCATAATGGTTATCTAGGTTGGGAGGATAAATGTATACAATGGTACACGGCCCATTGATATTAGAATTAATAACAATTCGAATGTCTTTATTAACTTAAAACGAATAATTTAGTGTTAACACGCTACCGGTTTAGGTGGTCCACAGTGATTCACGTTACAAAACACAATATACTGTAATCAATCCTAAAGCTGCTTCAACACTAATAGAATACTGACTCTAGCAGTGATGTAAGCCGTACTAAGTTGCTCATTGTTATTAGAGTTAGAGAATTACAAGTGCTAATACTTCCATTAGAACTAACCACACTATATCATGTATTGGAGTTCGTTTACTTTTAGCATTAACCATGCTGTTAGCGATTTATAGAATTAACCACACTGAATTTTGTATTAGAGTTAGTGAATAATTAGCGTTAAAACTTTACTAAAATTATCCACATTAATTTTTTTATTAGAGAAAATTATTAGCGTTAAATCTTCACCAGAATTAACCACACTAAATTATTGAGTAGAGTTAGTAAATTATTACCGTTAACATTTTATATAAATTAACCACGTTAGATTATGTTTAGTCACGTGGCTCTCTATCATCCATTAAACTAAATCGTGTTATAAACATTAGTTTATGATTTGAGTAAAAAACCACTCACTCAAATCACAGTGATTAACTCTAATACGATGGATGGTATGTATATCCCTTGAAGGTTCCTAATGAGTACTTAGTTATTATTTGACCAGTAATGAGCCATAGACCTATGTTTGAAGGTCTTCTTAAATTGAACAAAAGGACAACCACAACTTCATTCGGAATACAAAAAACCAAAAAACAAAAAAAAAAAAAAAAAAAGAAAACAAAACAAAAAAGTCAAAAAAAAAATGGTTCATTTGTAGGTCAAATTTAGGGCTTACACGAGCGGGGTTGCATGAAACCGACAAGCTAAGCAGGAAAAAGTGAGCATTTTTTGCAAATTATCAAGATTTTATAAGTGAAATTCTGGAAGAAACAAATTACATGTTGCTTTAGAATAATCACTTAGAATTTCCGTAAATTAAAATCTTCAATCAATACATTTTTTCTTAATTCTACTGTAAAATTTTGCTAAATGAATTCCTAATACCAGCCACCAAATTTTTCCCACCGCTAATAAAATTTGGATCCAGATGAGAGGGGAGACAGGGAGACAGAGAGATGGGGAGAGACAGAGAGGGGGAGAGGGATATAGGGAGAGAGAGAGAGAGGGATATAGGGAGAGAGAGAGAGAGGGATATAGGGAGAGAGAGAGAGAGGGAGAGGCAGAGAGAGGGAGGGATGGAGGCAGGAAACAGAGTAGCAGAGAGAGAGAGAAGGAGCTATAAGGAGAGAAATTGGATGTAATTTTCAAATCTTGATCTCTTTTATGTAGAATATATTAGCTTCTTCCCCCTAATAATATTTCCTCTTTTTATTCATTTTTTATTTTATTTCTCTTCCTAAATTAATGTTATTCATCCTACTTTCAGATCCGCCTATTGGAATTCGACTACTTCTACATTCCACACTACTTTTGAACCACTATGTTTAGATAGCTGTTTCTCGATAGTTATTAAGTCCTAGAACACTAAGTCTTAAGTATTATACTTTAATTAGTGTTCATGTACTTGTTGTACTTTTCTTTTGTACATATTATTGTTTAGCGTAGAAAGATTCCCGCTAATTCCTGGAATCTTTCTAACTAGTTCTACCTACACTTTTAGATATACCTAGATGATCTCCACTTATCAGATGTTACCTAGATTAGTCGTACCACCATTTAGTGCGCTTTACACGCTTGAGTTCATCTATAAAACTCAAGCGCCTCACTTTCTTTCATTTAACTTATTTCAATCAATACTGCACTCAAGTTCACGACAGTATTTACTGTCCTTTGTTCCCTTTATGTACTTTGTACATTTGCCTGTCCTTTTGCTTTAAATTTTTCCTTTGTTATGGCCGCTAACTTATTAGGTTATGGGCCCACAGCTTCGTCCGTGTCAAACTTAGTACATAAGTTTAAAGGACAAGACTTTTACAACTGGAAATTTCTAATCCAGCATCTATTCAGTTTTGAGAAATTATGGGGCCCCGTCATAGGAGATGTCATCATTCCAATTCTGCCAGATGAGGATGACGATGATTTGCCAGATGAGGATGACGATGATTTTACGGCCACCCAGACTGCAATCATTGCGTGGAAGGAAAAAGACTCCATCGCGCTGTCTCGTCTCATACTGTCGCTGGATGGAACAATTGCAAATCTTGTGCGAAGCGCCACAACCGCAAATGAAGCGTGGCTACTTTTATGCGCCGCGTATGAAATCGACACGTGGCCGCATCGTTTGGCCCTTCGACGAGAATTTATTCTCCTTGAAAAGGATAAGTCTGAAGACATGCTTTCGTTTATACAAAAAGTACAATCATACACTGGCCATTTAAAATGTATTAATTATCCTGTGACGCATGAAGATCTTATCAGCGTGATTTTGGCAGGATTGCCGCCTAGTTTTGAATCTTTTGTTGGTACGGTTGACAAAAATCTTGCGAATGTCACCTTACCTCATCTAACCAATCAACTTGTCTACGAAGAAAGCAGACAAAAATTAAAAAAACATGTGACATCATCTGACGCCACAACACTAACTACTTTTGTTTCAAAAAAATCTTTTACAGGTGCTGCACGATCTTCCACTTTTTGCAGATACTGCAAAGAGAAAGATCATTTAATCGATGCGTGTCCAGTTCTCGCTCGCAAACGTGAACGTGGGACAGCCGGTGGCGGCGGCGGTCAAAATAAATACAACGCTCCAAATCCAAGAGCGTCGCCCAATCCGCCTGTCGCGTACAATCCTGTTGGACACGCGATTGCAGCATTCATTACTCTTTTGTACGGTCATTACGGGCCGCCTCCCCCTTGGTACAACATGTCGCCACATTTTCAACTTGCGCCAACTGTACCTCCTCCACTCCTTCAGTCTGACGTAACGAATCTGGATGTACCACCTACTAACCACACCAATTCTGTACCTGCTCCCATCCCTCCAATGGACTATGGGTACGCATTCAATGCTTCAGGTAACAATCATGATTGGTTAATAGATTCTGGTGCTTCCCACCACATGTCATGTTCTAAATCTATCATGACAAATCTTGTTATGCTTTCTGCTCCTTTAAACATTTTACTTGGAAATAACTCTGTCCTAACGTCAAATTTTGTTGGACTGGTGGTCATAAATCCGAATAGTTCCGAGCCACTCATTTTGGAGAACGTTTACTACATTCCCCAACTCAAGAAAAATCTTTTTTTTGTGGGTACGGCACTCAAAAATGGTAGTTTTGGAGTCATTTCCGAAACCGACGTCCAATTTTTTTGTCAAATCATATTTCCTTTGGAAAGGGTATTAAACGTGGTAATCTCTACGTGTTAAAATCTTTTAGACAGTTAGTGCATGCAAATGTAGCAAATTCTTCTCCTTCTTCCTCTTGTTTTCACAAATGGCATTTACGATATGGCCATCTAAATAGGCAAAGTTTAGCATCTCTTAGAAAAGGCCTTGTTTTAGGCTTAGATTCATTTGATGCAAAACATCTTGATTTTTGCCATGGATGTATTATTGGCAAGATGCCTCGATTACCTTTTCCAACAAGCTTTTCTGAATCAAATATTAATTAAATATATAAAGCTTTCTCCTCTTGATCTACTTTCTAGTGATGTATGTGGACCTATGCGAGTACCAAGTTTGAGTGGATTTGTGTACTTCATTACTTTTATTGATGATTATTCACGATTCACTCATGTATATCTTATTAAAAAAAAGTTTGAGGCTTTTAGTATTTCAAACATTTTAAGTCCCTCGTTGAAAATCAATTCTCCTCTCGGATAAAAATGTTAAGAAGTGATAAGGGTGGGGAATATGTGTCACATGAATTTACGGAATTTTTAGCATCATGTGGCATAATTCACGAATTGTCTGCCCCACATACACCTCAACAAAATTAGGATGCCGAAAGTCTTAACCGAACTCTTACTGATATGGCTCGATCAATAATGCATTTTGCTTTGTTACCTCAATCTTTTTGGGCCGAAGCATTACTAACGGCTTGTTATGTTTGTAATAGGTCACCCACATCGGCTCTAAAAAACAAGACTCCTTTTGAGGCATGGCATAAAAATAAACCAAATGTCTCTCACTTGCGCATTTTTGGAAGTGAAGCCTGCTACAAAAATCTTACAAATACTGATGGAAAATGGGGTGAAAAAGCCATCAAAGGTATATTTGCTGGTTACGCCCCCTATTCCAAAGCGTATCGAATTTATTTTCTTAAAACACATCGCATAATTATTTCACGTGACGTCATTTTTAACAAAGACCCCCTTATTTGCCACATCGAACCAAATCTCCTTGTCACACCTGTAACCGTTGGTTTTTCTACGGACTCATCATCCGTTGATCCTCTAATCCTTTCTCTTTCTAACAAACCAACGACGGAATCGGAAAATTTGGTTTTTACAGACTTTGCCAGGTTGGATAAATCTCTAACTAAATCTCTGACTGTGGAACCTGCCGCGAAATCCGCGCCTATTCCACCAACGCAAATCACTGTGACTGATAATACATGTGTCGCTTCACGAGATCTACATTTTGCAGCGACAGGTCTTGACGAAATCACATTTGACGCGTTGACAGACAATGTTGGAAGTACGGCTCAGGACGAAAATCCACGCGCGCCGAACGAAGTACAGTTGTCGTCATTAATACCGGCGGACCATGTACGACCGACACCAACCTCTATTCAAACGAATCTAATGAACCCACTTGCGCAACCTTCCACGACAAATATTTTGACCGATTCGCCTACTCATTAAATTGTACGGCGCAGTACTTGGCTTGTACGCCCTACGTGGAAGGTGACACAAAATCTTGCTCACGCTAGTCTCGCTGATGTCAGAAATCCACCACTTATTTTAAAATTTGCTCTAAAACATCTAAATGCAGACAAGTGGCAGCGGGCGGCTAACGAGGAATATCAAGCTTTAATGACAAATCAGACTTGGAGGCTTTGCAAATTGCCACCTAACCGACGTGCCATTGGTTTAAAATGGGCTTTTAAGGTTAAAAGATTTGTAGATGGATCTGTTGAACGATACAAGGCGCGTCTTGTAGCGAAAGGATATTCGTTGACCAAAGGAATTGTGTAATAGGGTTACAGAATTGGGTACTTAGTGGCTAGGGCTAGGCTGCTATAGTTGCGATTTCAGAGCAGCGCAGTTGCGATTCTAGAGCAGCGCAGCTGCGATTCCAGACCAGCGCAGCATAGCAGCATAGCAATTTAGCGGCGTAGCAACTAGTAGCGCAGGGACGCAGCAGTGCAGCATAGCAACGCCGCAGAATGTAGATGGAGCTGTATAGTTCTAGAAGGAAGTTTTGGATAGATCTCGGTTGACCTTGAAGGTCCACGTGTACAGCTGTACAGTACTAGGTTGACTAGCAGTTAGTTTAAATAGTCAAGTAGACCTGGTGAATGGGACCTCAAGTAGACTTACACAGCTAGCGCAACCTTGTACTCTCCTTCAATTAATAAAGCCCAACCTTGTCTGTGAGTTCTGTGTGCTCCTGCTGTTGCTACGGGGAGATCCTTGGTGTTTTCCGCTGTGCACTGTGACGTGTTGTGGTATATTGTTGCCTCTTTTACAAATTGATTACAACGAGACTTTTGCGCCAGTTGCAAAATTTGAGTCTATTCGTACCATTTTGTCGTTGGCAGCGATCCAGGATTGGGAACTCCAACAGCTCGACGTTAAGACTGCCTTTTTGCATGGGACTCTTGAAGAAGATATTTATATGGAGCAGGCTCCAGAATACGCTGTGGCCGGACAAGAATCTTTGGTCTATCGCTTAAATAAATCAATCTATTGTCTTAAGCAGGCGCCACCTGTGTGGCACAAAATACTTGTGTCTGCTTTATTAAAAGATGGTTTCAAAGAAATTAGAGCAGATCGTGGTATTTACATTAAAGGCACAGGTGACAGTTTAGTCATCATTATTATTTATGTTGACGATTTAATCCTTGCTGGTCCTAGTAAAATGGAGATTAACAAATTCAAAGTCATGCTAGCGTCACATTGGCTAATAACTAATTTAGGTGACCTTGAATACTGTTTAGGTATTAGCATATAAGGAATAGGCCAAAACGATTATTACAGATGAGTCAAGAACACTATATTGTCGACCTTTTAGATACCTTTGGCATGTCCGATTGTAATCCTGTCTGTACACCTCTTGATCCAAATACCACACTAGGGAAAGAAGCCTCCGATGGGAATGCCCAAGGAGACATAGGGTCTCTTTACCGGTCTATCGTAGGAAAATTGATGTATGCCATGTTGGGGTCACGTCTGGACATTTGCATTGCTGTTTGCATTCTATCACAATTTTCTCATTGTGCGACTTCCACTCATCTAGATGCGGCAAAACATGTTCTTAGATACCTCCAAGGCACCAAACATCTTTGCCTCACCTTCTCTCTCCCTCCTTCTTCTTCTCCTTCTTCTTCTATTTTTCCTTCCTCCTTTTTTCTCGATACCTCTCTTGTTGGATTTTGTGATGCGGACTCGGGAAACCAAACCGATGAACGCCGTTCTATTTCTGGTGTTTGTTTCTCTCTTGGTGGTTGTCTTGTCTCATGGTCTTCCCGAAAAAAACCAACTGTTGCTCTCTCATCCACTGAAGTTGAATACATGGCCGGTACCTCTTCCACTAAAACCGCCATTTGGCATCGTCGCCTTATCACAGACCTTTCTTTTCATCAAACTTCTCCAACTCCTATCTTTTGTGACTCTCAAGGGGCTCTCGCCCTCATGAAGAATCCCATTCACCATACACGAACAAAACATATTGATAAACAATACCACTTTACTCGTGAAAAAATTGTGGATGGCACAGTATCCTTCCCCCATTGCTCTACTTCCAACCAACTTGCTGACTTCCTTACCAAACCTCTTTCTCGCCCCTCATTCGGCAAACATATTTTCTCCTCTAGCCTTCGTGATTAATCAAAACTTCGTGCTTCAATCGAGGGGGGGTATTGGAATTCGACTACTTCTACATTCCACACTACTTTTGAACCACTATGTTTAGATAGTTGTTTCTCGATAGTTATTAAGTCCCAGAACACTAAGTCTTAAGTATAAAACTTTAATTAGTGTTCATGTACTTGTTGTACCTTATTTTTTGTACATATTATTGTTTACCGTAGAAAGATTCCCACTAATTCTTGGAATCTTTCTAACTAGTTCTACCTACACTTTTAGATATACCTAGATGATCTCCACTTATCAGAAGTTACCTAGATTAGTCGTACCTCCATTTAGTGCGCTTTACACGCTTGAGTTCATCTGTAAAACTCAAGTGCCTAACTTTGTTTCATTTAACTTTTTTCAATCAATACTGAACTCAAGTTCACGACAGTCTTTACTGTCCTTTGTTCCCTTTATGTACTTAGACATTTGTCTGTCCTTTTGCTTTAAATCTTTCTTTTGTTATGATCGCTAACTTCAAATGCAACAAAAACGACAGCAAAAACTGGCACAAAAAAAACTAGGAGAACTGTGAACAGCAACGGGCGCTGCTAATTACAGCGGGAACAGCAACTACGAACTAGAACGTCGATGAGAATGACTTGAAAACGACAGCTGGATACTGTAGCGAGAACAGTAGTGCAGACTGTGAAGAAACGGGAACCGCAAACTGGAAAGGGAGCGAAAACTGGGATTTGGGAAGGTGACGGAAAATGCGACTTGTAACGGTGACAAACATTTGAAACTGTAACATAAACTGCGACAGCAAACTGCGACAAAATCGGCAACTAGAAACTGCAATGGAAAAAAAAAAGGAAACTACAACGACAACGACAACTGAAATTGCCATTGTGGTCAAGCAATCGTACTAGTGTATTTTTTAGCCGTCGGATTTGTATAATCGAGCGGCCATTTTGACTCGTCACGTTCGGTGACATGTCGGATTTACGGTTCTATTGCAGCCGCCCGATTATTCTGGATACCCCTCGAATAATCTCATCCGTGAACGTCGCTGTATTATATTTTTCACTGTATATAGCGTGGCATGCACGTGTAGAAAACTGTTCTGTGTAACGACGCAATGCGGGTTCAGTAAGACGGAATTAACCGTAAAATTGTACAAAACAAGCCGTACAATTATCGCCAAAAGTTATCGGTAGCGGTGCTATCGCGATATCAATATTGGTTTTTTATCGGAGATAACACCAGTTTCGATATATCGTGCCAGTATATCGATTTATCGGTGCCAGCGCGATAAATTTCGTGCCGATACACAACACTACAATTTACCATCGTCCACACCCACAAAACTCTCATTGAACCTTGATGTTTTGTCTTTTTTCGGCCCGCAGTTACAGCGTCAAATTTCAATGCACTTTTCCGTACTTGGGACGTAAAAAATCTGCCCGTTTACGTCCACAAGGTACAGGGAGGCGAAAATACTCAAAATAGCAAAAAAAAGAAGGCGAAAATAGCTCCCATCTAGATTACAACATAAATGATTAGGGCAAAGCTCGACAACGTGTATTTTTTCTAGTGTTGTGTATCGGTAAGGATTTGCCGATAACCGATATGGGCCTTTTTTCGGGTATCCGATAATCGATATATTGGTACGATATATCGACATCGGTCTTATCGCCGATAAGTAGCCGATAATATCGGGTACTTATCGGCGATAATGCCGATAACGATAATTATCGGCGATAACTGTACGAACCGTACAGATAAATGTACGGTCTGTACTCTCAACTGTACGTCATATTCTCCGGACGTGTACAAGCATAGAAAGTACTGTAGCCGCCATGAAATCTGTACGATTTTGATACGGATCCAGTAAAATCGATGTACCTTTCACATCCGACGCCATGGCTTTGTCCCTTAATTCCTTGAAATCCACTAGGGACCTGCCACGTGTCAATCTGTCGGCTTTTTTGGCAAAAGCTGCCAAAAGAGCCATTCCGGGATGCCGGCGCTCACGCTGGCCCGTCCGTTCATGTTTTCTCATTCCAAGTCGTCCGTTCGATTCCGGCGGCGGGCAGAATGTTATTTTGCGTCCGTTGGACTTTTGTGTCCGCCGTCCTTTTCCAGTTCCATGTTCAGCAGTTTTTTAGTAAATTTCCGTCCGTCGCCGTAAAATATTTGTTCAGTTAACCGGCCAACGTTTATGCGCAGCGTTTACCGTAATAAATTGTAGTTAAACTGTAACAGAACATATTTTTATACGGGCATGCCACGCTATATAAAATCAATAAAATAATACAGTATGTTATAAAGTACTATTGAACGCATACTATATATTTTTCTAAGTTATCGCCGATATGGAATTTGTTGGTCCCAGACCGATATATTGGAAGCTCTGACCGTTCGATAACCGATAACTATCGGTATTGGTGTTATCGCGATAAGTTTTTTACCGATACACAACACTAATTTTTTCTACTCTTTCAACGCAACCTTAATTCGGAGGATGAGAGCGTGAGAAGTCTGTGATTGCATAAAACGTCTGGCGATTTCGCCATATTATGTCATAAGACTGTCTGCAATTGCCGTACAAAAGCTCCGTTTTCAAGGAAATCCGATCGCCACGTCAGCAAGTTTTAGGGTTGTAAAATCTTATTGCTACTTTTAGGGTTAGGGAATCATATTGCTACTACATGTCGTAGAGGCTCGACTTTTTGCATCTTTCTGGCAGTCACATAAGCCAAGTATAGAACTTGTTGTCTACTTAAATACGGTGAAGTTTATGAAGGATCTACGGCAGTTCAACTTTGTTGGCAAACAAACAGCTCTTAGGAGAGGTTAAAGTGAACATCAAAAGAGAACTGTTCGAGAAAATTTTAGCAACAACCGACTTGAGGCTAGGGTTTCTTAGGTTTTCTTAGTTTAGGTTTTAGAAATGGACCGTGATTTCGGCAGTAAGCCGGGCAGCGGTGGGGCTGCGTCGGCACAAAATGAAGCCATTGACAGGAGGGAGAGGTTGAGGAGACTGGCGCTGGAAACTATTGACCTAGCAAAGGACCCGTATTTTATGCGGAATCATTTGGGGAGGTAGGTAATGAGAGAAAAGTGACGAGAGCGAAGTGCGTGGTGTTGTTAGAGAGTGTTGATTGGGAGTCTTTTTCTGGCGTGCAGGTTCTTTCTTCTGTATAGATAAAGGTTTTGGTAGTGGTGGCTTGTAGTGTTTGGATTAGAATGTCGGTGGTGATGGCAATACTGGTTTTAGCTACTTTGAGTTTTAAAAATAAATAAAAGCAAAATGAAAATTAAACCGCTTTATGACAGGTTGGTTGTTGTTTGAGATTTCAAGGTTTGTTGTTGTCATTTTTGAGTTGTTGGTGGTCGTTATGGTTAGGATGATAAATGATGGTGGCAATGATGGTGAGGACCTTTGTGATGACAGGGAATGTTATGGGATGAGAATGTTTGATTTTATTTTAAAATCTATTATTCAATTCGGTTACATTTTGTTGCTTTCATTTTGAGCTCAACACAGCCCCTAATTCGTTTTCTTGAAGTTCTTTTCATGAAGATTTTGGTAGGCGTTTTTTCCAAGTGATTCCCGTAGTTGTTTCAGAGATTGGAGGTTTTCACTGGTGTTTTTTTGCTAGCATCGTTCGCTTCTTCATCTCTTTTTTTCTTTCTATTGTCAGTCATCCAAAAAATGCAACCTGCATTGATTGACCTTTTCAAAGGATTCTGAGTTTCTTGCAATGTCTCAAACGTTTCATAGCTTTATGCACATGTTTTTTATGGTCTTTCAATGGGTTAAAACTAATTATCTATCATTTTTTCTCATCCACAGCAGTTATGAATGTAGACCATGTCTTCCTGGAGGTTTCCAGTGTCAATTCAGATTTTGTCAGGCCTTTTGTATGCTGTTTTAGATGTTTTCAACTTTTTTTTTATTGCCTCTTTTTTTCCTACATCTCCGCAGTTACGATTGCAAACCATGTCTTTCTGGAGATTTTTCGGTTTTATTATTTTTCAAGGTTCAGGTTTTGTCAGGCCTGTCAAGGTCTATATTTTGAACTTTTCTTCGGTTGTCTCTCCTTTTCCTACATCTCCGCAGTTACGAATGCAAACTTTGCCTCACTCTCCACAACAATGAAGGCAACTATTTGGCGCACACGCAAGGCAAACGCCATCAGACTAACTTGGCCAAAAGAGCTGCCAGAGAGGCCAAAGAGGCGCCTGCTCTACCGGCACCAAACAAACGCAAAGTCACTCCCAGGAAAACTGGTAAATTTTCATGTTTACACTAAAACCACTGGCAACAACAACAAGAACAACAATATCAACGACACCAATAAGCACTAACTAACAAGACACTAATTCGGCGCCAATTTTTTTGGCCTTTGACCATAATATAGCTACAATAGTGTTGTCTTTTTCTGTTCATAACGCTAATTTGCTAAGTTTCATAATCGTTCGCATTGCCTAAATTATAATTAAGAGCACTAAATCAAACCCCACTCTAAAAACTTCTTTACTCTAATAGTGATTGACGGTGTAGTGTTGAAAAGAAATAAAGCAAGAGATGAGAAGGAAATGAAAGCCCATTTCAGAATCAAAAGGTGGTGAAATGCTCCAAAGGCGAGTATCTTTGGCTGAGATTTAGATATGTTCATGGACACTGCGTGTTACATTTAAGAATATTTCTCAATTTTGGCCTTGTTTGTGTATTCAAATCTTAATTTTTAGATCGTTTCCAGGTCAAGGTTGTCATGCTTAGAGGTGAAGTTTTCCTTGAACAATGAGATTGCAAATGTTAAACAGCCGACATAATTTTTGCTAAGAGTTTTTGAATATGATTGGAATCAAAATACAATTGTCTTTCTTGCATTTATTACAATTTTGTTGTCATTTGAATATTGGCGCGCGAGGTTTTTAATGTTCTATATTAACAATTGCTAGAGAATCGCTTTTTCTGTGGGTTTTCTTTTATAAGTCATGTGGTTCAAAAATGTCGATGAGACAGACACAATCGGGTTGATTGGGGAATTAAGTATTGAGAAACCTTTTCTTAACTTTGTACTCTGTTGCTTCGGCTTTATGCATATACTTTCCTGCATAGTGAATAAATACTTACACATATCACAGGGGTATCCGCATAATTTCTTTTGCTGGGTTTCAAAAATCGCTTGACCTTTTTGAACTTCAGAAAACCTTTCAAACCAAACCTTTTAAGCGATGTTTCTTTTCTTTTTTGGAATATACAGTGAAAATCGGTCGGCCCGGATATCGTGTTACAAAACAATTCGATTCGGAGACAAATCAGCGCTCCCTATTGTTTCAGGTGTGTTCAATGAGGCTTGTCATTCCATTGACTTGTTCACCCTTCAGTTTCGAGTAACAGAACTGAGTTTATGGGATGTTAAAAGTAATCGTTTATGCCGTTTCACGAGTTTCTCCCCTGGTGCATTTTATCCTATCTTTCTGCCTAGCTGTTAAGTAAATTTATCAAGGGGGAGGTTTAGGGGGAGGGAGATGAGGGAGCGTTTGTTTGGTATTAGCGTGAGAAAGGTGAATAGCTAGACATAGTTGAATGTCATTTATGGTTATGCTTTGCATTTCTTTTATAGACACGAAAAAATCAGCGTTGAAAGTATTATTTCAGTTCTTTGAAGTGAGAACTATTTGTGATATAGAGTTTAACACACAGAATTACTTGCTGGAAACTTTTAAAAGCTTCCGCAAATAGTGTGGGATTTACTTGTGATGCGCATCATGGGGCCCCTTTGTGAGTTGGATGGTCTCCCCCCCACTATGTCCGAAAGGATATCCCTTGATGTTAGATACTAGGCCTATCTGAACTCTACTGAAATCCCAAGATGTACGATTTGTACCTTTTTGGTACATAATTTGTACTTTTTCGGTATTTTTTTGTACGAGTTTGTACCAAGAAGATATTGATCTCTACATCCTAGATTTCACCATCGTCCAGATAAGCTTACTAAGTTGTCCCCACTGAGAGAACTGTGATAGTCCAGTTATTTACAAATAACTGTACAAACATGTAGTGAAAGCTGTACCATAACCGCGAGGACAATCAATGTCCAGCTGTACAAGAAAAGCGAGAAAATGTACAAGATCTATACAAGATATCACCCACGAACTATACATAAACATTCAGGGGTTGTTCAAACAGCAGGTAATCATCATGATTCAATGGGATTATTAGCTGTAATCTTTGTCAAATTGAAATTACGATGTTAAGCCTCTATAATGTGTTCATGCATGGTGTCGAGTCAACAGAAGTAAACTTTTAGGATGACATCTGCTCCCGACGCTGACTTGTTGGAGTCAACGCCTGTGACTGCTGTGTTTCTGGTCTAAGAAAATAGGTCATATTGGTCTCACAGGTTCCAGTCAGGCAACAAATGGGCCATATGTCGCCAAAAACAAGCACAGGTGGCCAAAAACGAATCACAGGTCGAGAAAAGACAGATTTGGTATTTTGCGGAAAAAAATGATTATTACTTCAAATATTTTGTGTGAGAATTGTATAATATTGTATGAATAATTGTCAAAATCAGCCGGAAACCCTCTCGTGAGGAGAAGCTTACCATCAGGCAAGGTGTGACTGTTGTAAGAAAACCGGATGGTTATGAAAATTAGAGTACGGTTACTTAAAAATTCATGCTACATACAAGGGAAAAGACAAATTTTGGCAGCCTCTTTCTTGACGAAGGTTTGACATTTCATTGTAGTTCATGTAGTTGTGTGTGAACAAGTTGTCTAAGTTTTGTTGGTTAAATGGATTTATCTATGTTTCAGACATTTACCATAAATTTTGTACTGTGACTTCATTACTCCTCAAAAACAAGTGGACTTACATGTACTGAAATTTCAATATCAGTATGGAGGCATCCTGTGTCCTGAGAAAGATTGCTTGCACTCTATTTTACCAAACATACTGTACCTTCCCTATCAAAAACATCACAAGTGTCTATGATTACGATTTTTTTTAAGGCTTTTTTAAGGGTTTTTTAGGGTTTCTACCGTGGTATGTTACTGTATAGACATTGGTGATTTGGCTGTTCATGTGATATGATATCTGAGTTGATCAGACATCAAATTCACCTCAAAGGCATGGTGTAACTCAGTTTATAACTCATACAGGATGTACTTTATAAAACAAGGGAAATCATGGAACCATATTTCTACTTTGTTTTGTTTTTTATGACCGTGGTGCCTTTATCCTTGTAGAACCTTTGTCCTGTCAGTTGTTTCATGCATCGATATTCCATTGTCCTCTTACTTCGAAAGTCAATCAAAAATAAGAAAAAATAAACTAGGTCTCGTATCAGTTTAAGTTCAGGTGAGCAGTTTGCTTGTAGATTTTGTATTTTTGCTCCTCAATAACCGACAAATTACAATGTCAACTGTCATTAGTGTGGTTTGTCATCAATTTCATAAGGATGGTATTGTGTTAATCCACACTTGTTCATGTATAAACTGCTGGGTCAGTGATGACCCTCTACTTGTTTCAAAATTAAAGGTCTATGTTGAATAAACTTAGCAACTGGTTTCCTTCTCAGTAATCGCAGTGCGTATTGAAATGATTGGTTGTTTGATTTAATCTCGCTGACTATCCACATCAACAATAGCAGTGAAGATTAGGTGCTTATTGTGTTTTTTCTCAATTCTTCCGATTAATGCAGATCGAATATCCGGAAATAGAGGAGGGAGGCAAGCCGAGGCACAGGTTCATGTCTTCTTTTGAGCAAGTGAGTTCTGAACCCTGACCCTTTTTCTCGTTTATTCACACTTATTTCAGGAGTGAAGTGTACATCGAACGAGTTTCCCAGGTTGACTGATGGTGTTTCTGTACACTGCTTTTCTGCTTTCTTTCTTTTTATTTCACTTCTATTGTTTTTGCTTATCGGAAACAAGTTGAACGTTTTGCTGAAAGCACAGGGAACTTTGGAGGTTCCTTCTCCTTGCTGCCTCAGTAGAGAGTCTGTACGTTTGGGGTACAAATGGGTACAAAAGAGTATATATCAGGTTTTAACAGAGAAAAGCTGCGTTTCCATTACATTATTACACCTTTGAGTAAATGGGATATCGCATAACTGCTCGCACGTTAATGTGCATTGGGTTCGGGCATCTGTATGGTCTTAGGCGTTAGTTTTCAATTGCGGTATTTGCATCATAATAGCCAAGTTAAACCGCAGAGAAGTGGATTTCAGATGAAGGTCTTTCTCTCCTCTCCCTTTCCCTGTCTTTTCACATGGACCTTTTGTATTCAAGAACCTCCCACCATTTGTAGTGTGTGATTTCCCTACCAAGTCTCAAAGATCATGACACTGCTGTCCACACTAGTTTAAGTGATGGCAGTCAATTGCACCAAAACATCTTCTTCAAAAAGTACACCTTTCACCCCTATGTGTTAGTGAAAAATTAGTGTCAAATTGGTATTAGTATGCACTAAACAGAATTGCGGTTGGGGCCATGTGGCTCAATCTGCACCACCTACTTATATAGTGCTTTCAGTATTATTTCTGAATGATTTTGGGTTACACGTTTATGGGAAATTTGTTGGAAAGTGATGCAAAATATTGTTGGAGGGGCAGAGAGAGAGTGGAGCCGTGGGACAAAAAGGTACCCGAGTTCTTGCTGTTCCGCCGCAGAGCCTTATGAAATTATTTCATTTAAGGTGAACTTCAATCTCATCGTCACACTTGTCAGCTGTTTGTGTATCAGTGTTTGGTTGAAATGAGTGATGACAAATTTATATTATTGTATTGATGGTATTATGTATTGGGCTGATGATCACTGCATGTCTAGTAGGCTACAGATGGGGCAGGCAAGGAGGCAAAACGAGTGGGAGGGAGGGGAAGGAGGGGAAGGTGGAGGGGTACATATATCGTGTGACATTCCAAAACTAAACTCCGTACATTTTTTTTTTTTTCTGTTTCACTAAACTAACAAGAAGTGTGGAATTTTGATCATCCTTGCTTGGATATTCGGTTGCATCTGAATATTTTTATCTTTCTTTTTTTTGAATTACCGAATGCCAGTGACTGCGACTTAAAACCATCCTTATATTTTGTGTACCACTCTATTAATATTGCAGCCTAGAGTTCTAATAATTTTATTATTGCTAGTCCACATCATTTCATGTCGTGTTTGGTCGCCACAAATCGTAGTGTTTAAAAAATAAAAAATCCAATCATATTCCCGTACGTAGACATCGGAGAAACTTTCACGCAAGTACAAATGTGGTCCTCACTACGTAATTCACGTAATTTAGGTTAAGCTGGTTAGCTGGTCAGCCTATCCTGTTCACCACTCACTTTGTCCATACTGATTTAAGGAACAAAATTTTATGGTTCGAGATGTGTTGTGCTCACATTGTAGCCATCATCATTATAAAGAAAAAGCTGTCATTTGAAAACCAGACAAGGTTTTGACCTTTTTTTGTATTGCTTATGAATTTTGTTGTATTTTGCTTGCTGCGTGGCAGCCTGACAGCGCCACATGCTGCTTTTGGATACATGCTATTTCTTGAGTGATACACGTGTGTCCGCACAGTACATTTGATCAGTTTCATGTCGCTTCGGTAATATGAGTTGATGGGGGATTGCTTCCCTCAAGCGCTGAAAATAAAGCATGGGAATCGGGGGGTTCTATCGCCCCCACCAAACACAAAACAAGATGTCTATCGAACTTCAAAATTGAACACAAGTATTGTCAAAACATCAGTGATTTATATGAGCAAAATTGTGGCTCAGTGAAACAATCTTCTTTGGTCGAGTAGTGTCTTGTTTATTACGGCGCTATTTTGACATTGTTGCCGATTTTTTGACTTATGGTGAAGTGAATGAAGTGAGCTTAACTCCACCGACCTGGGCTTGACCAACCAAACCCAATCAAACTGAACTGAACAGAACTAAACAGAATGGAACGGAACTGAAGAGAACTAAACAGAATGGAATGGAACTGGTCATAACTGAACAGAACCTAACTGAAGAAAACGAAAGCCAACGGAGGCGAGTTTAGCGAACTAAGCTGAACTGAGTTGGAGGTGTATGGCTTTTCAGGTACCAAGTACAGAAATTGACAAAGTTCCTAACAAGTTCTTTACACATTGGGATCCAGACTCCAAAATGTTCACCGTGAGTGGCTCTTTTCAAACTCCTCTGTCCCATTTTCCCATTCTTCTACCAAAAATAGTGTGTTTTTTCAATTTGTTTTCATAATCCAACTTCTAATCTCATTTCTCTGTTGCTTTTCAAGGTAAACTTTTTTGGTAAACTTTTCAACTATATTTCAAGACTAAAAGCATTGATTCATACTCTCTCTCTCTCTCTCTCTCTCTCTCTCTCTCTCTCTCTCTCTCTCTCTCTCTCTCCTCTCTCTCTCTCTCTCTCTCTCTCTCTCTCTCTCTCTCTCTCTCTCTCTCTCTCACTCTCTCTCTCTCTCTCACTCTCTCCTCTCTCTCTCTCTCTCTCTCTCTCCTCTCTCTCTCTCTCCTCTCTCTCTCTCTCCTCTCTCTCTCTCTCTCTCTCTCTCTCTCTCTCTCTCTCCTCTCTCTCTCTCTCTCTCTCTCCTCTCTCTCTCTCTCTCTCTCTCTCTCCTCTCTCTCTCTCTCTCCTCCTCTCTCTCCTCTCTCTCTCTCTCTCTCTCTCTCTCTCTCTTGTTTTTTTCCTCACCAGTTACAACTATATTTCAAGACTAAAAGCATGGAGTCCAACAAACCAAATCAAACCGCCGGTCCACCTCTACCACCGGGCAACACTGCCCCTCCACCTCCCCCCACTGCTCCTCCTCCTCCCGCCTCAATGTCTGCCCCTCTCCCTCCAAACCGCCTCCCTCCTGGTGCTCTGCCTCCTGGTACCATCCCTCTCCCTCAAGGTCCTCCTCCTCATCGTCCCCCTCTCCCAAAACAAGGCCCTCCTCCCTCAGGAGCTCCTTCTTCTTCTCCTCCCGGTCCCCCTCCTCCAATAGGCTCTCTCCCTCGTGGGTCCTCCTCCTAATATGAATGGTCAAGGACTTCTCTCTCACCCTTCCCAAGGGGGATTCCCTCCCTCCTCCTCCCGCTTCAGGAGGAGGAGAGTATATGACAGGAATTCCAAATGGCCCCCATTCTTATCCTCCCCCCCCCTCCTCCCTCCCAACAAGTGTCACGTCCTCCTCCCCCCCCTCAAGGGTTTCATATGGGTCCACCACACTCTCAAGGCTATGGTCCCTAAACCTCCATCGAGTTTGGGACAGCCTCCTCCCCCCCCCCCCCTCCCTAGTCTTCTACCCTCCCCCCTCTCTAGTCTCCTCTCCCCCTCCCCCTAGTCTCCTCCTCCTTCCCCTCCTTGGGTCTTTCTCCTGACCTCCTCTTCCTCCCACTCCCCTAGTCTTCCTCCTCCCCCACCTAGCTGCCGCCTCTTCTCCCTCCACCCTAGCCTCCTCTCTCTCCCCCCTACATGTTTTCCTCCTCCCCTCCCCCCCTTTAACCCGCTCCCCTCTCTCCTCGTGACAAAAAGGCTAAAATAAGGCGGGAAATTGGGGAGAGCTGGGAAGTGTGATAGGAGGGAAGAAAAGCAAATGTTGTGTTTTCCCTTAAAAGGGTAATTGAGGATGGTTTTGATTTTCTCAAGTTTCTTTCCACATTTCCTGACTTTTCATTTTTTTTTCTTTTTGTCTTGTATGGGACATGAGGGGAAGGGATTATGATTATATCGCATCATATCGTATGATATGATACGGTATGGTATGATGTTATGGATATGGTCTGGTATGGATAGCGGATATGGTATGTTATGATAGGATATGATTAGAATGGAATATGATCCAATGCACTTCAGTATGGTATGGTGTGAAGTGATATGGCTATGATATGATATAATATAATATGATACGGTGTGTTATGATGCATTGTGATACAGTTCAATACAAATACGATACAGTACAATGCAGTACAATACAATATGTTTTACGGGGGCTGACTTTATTAAAAAGCGCGATGGTAAACCATCTAAGTTCATGGGGAACAAAAGAGAAGTAGCACGGCAAAAATTGAAAAACTATATGTTGGGGGAAAAAACAAAAACGATAAGCAAGGCAAAAGCAACGAAACCACAAAATGACAACTAGTAGACGGAAAACACCCAAAAAAGCAAAAAACAACAAACGAAACACCAAAAGAAAAAGCTAACACCTAACAACAAAACCCTAACATAACTAAAAATCTATGCAAAGCAACCACGTAAGTCCCCGAACCCCGGAGGAGCACGAGGCGGGAGTTCCGGGACACGTCGACGATCCATAGCCGCAATAGACGATCCAAGGAGGATAGAAGCCTGCACTCGCTGAAGGGCCACTGATAAACGTTGACGGTAAAAAGAAGTAAGTACTGAAACTGAAGGGCTCCCAGGTCCCCGCCGCTCAAACGAACGCCGACCACAAGCACGGAGAAACTCGTCCAAAGCCACACCCAAACAACCAAATATCTCCACCGCCATCGGAATGAAACCATCCATAGCATCGCGATGGGCATAATCACGCTCCTTCCTCCTAGCCGCGTCGCGTGCGGCCACGCCCACATGTCGAGCTGCCCGACTAACAACAGTATCAGAAGTAGATATCATGTCATCTGCTACGATTCAATTTGATCTACTGCGACACAATATGATAGAGTAGCGATACGATGTGACCATATGTTATGATACGATTATGGTATGATGCATATGAGGTGAAATATATATACGACGATGTTTTGAGAATCGATGTTTTACATATTTCGAGGAAACATTTTTTTTATCAAAATTTACAGGCTTAACCATTTGTGAAAGACAATACGCGGACTCTGTTCAATAGTAGTACCTCGGTTATTACTTGGATACTTAGTGGCTGCAAAATTTTGATACAAAACGAGTGGTTGCCTCAGCTCAAATTTATGAAGGCGAGGACAGCATCTAGGAATTCGAGTGGCATACACCAGCCATCGGTGTTGGAGTTAATCGCTCTAATTCGAGTGAGGTTATTTGTTATCAAAAATCATAAGACTTAACAACAATAGTTAATTACAGGCCTTATCTTGAGCCACATTTGGGAACATAATCTAGTGTAGCTCATTCTAAGAAAGTGTTTACACTAACAATTCACAAACGAACAGCAGTGGGCGGTGTACACTGTGTATCGCTATTAGAATCAATACCTTTTATTGCAACTTCGCAACCTAGTCATTTTTGCGTGCACACCTTTTGGATTATTAATCGGACGGTTGCGATGGGAAGGTAAAATTCTTGCCTTCTGATTGGCAGTCTGCACATGGAAATTGATTGTGGTGTGCAATAAGAAAGTTTATGTAGATTGGCCAAAAAAACAAACTAGCACCAAAAATACGAACATAGTATCTGTAAAAGCTTGTGACAGCACATAACTGAACTATGACATGTTGTACAGGTTAGCCAATGGCGCCCGCCCGGTTCTGTTATGAATCGAACTCAGCTGAATGGGTTTTTTGACAGTTAGGTTCACTAAATTGACGTTTCTATTTTTTACGGTTTGGTTCAGTTCCGGTGATTTCGAAAACCGTGTAGTTCGGCTCGATTTAGAATAGATAAACATTTTGGGAATTGATTATGGCAGTGACTATTTTGGTTGCGCACAGTCACTTACGTCACCTTGTCAAAGATTGTACGTTTGAAGTACACATTGGTACAGTTAGAGTACCGTATATTTTTAAATTTGACGGTCAATCACTTGAACAATTTTGACTTTCAAAATATTGTAACAACCGGTTAATTTTTTTTCGCGCTTGTGAACGTCTACCGTCATAATAAAATCAGCAATTCACACGGCCGGCGAAGGTTTACGGTAACAAAACTGCGGCAACCACATGTAAATAAAAGTGTTGTGCACAGTCACTTTCTCACTTTACGTGAGCTCCACTGTGAGAGCACATGTTGAATTTTAACTTAGCCGCAAAATTGAAATATAATCGTGAATCTTTACATTGAACTTAGACGCAAATTGAAGAACGACACGAAATGAAACCTCTCAAAACTAAAGCACTAAAAGTCTTGTACGGATAAATTAAATCGCACGAAACGAAATATGTTGTACACTATAATAAAACCCTTGTTGCTCAAATCGCGCGATTTTTTCCTTTTTTGCGATTGAAACGTATAATTCGTGACTTTTGAAAAAATCGCAAAAAATCGTGATGTACTTTCTGTCCGGTAAACTGACGGCCAAATTATGTAAAAAGTACAGCGTTTCAGCGTTATATGTACGGTTGTTTACGGTAATGTACGGAATTTAGCGAAATCATACGTCGCAGTTATTAGTATTTTCTGTCCAGTAATCTGAACAGGAAATTCACGGAACTTGTACGTTATTTTTTCGAAAATGTACGGGCATTTTCGAAAAGAGACGTTGAGTTTCACACTATTTGCGCTCGTTAAGTTTTAAAAATGTACGGACATACAATATTTTAGCGCTCATTTAACGGAAAACTTACAAACTGCGGTATATGTGAAATTTATTTTTGCTTACATGTACGAAATAGTACGGACGAAAATTCATTAGCTTTTTACGATTTTTTCAAAAGGTTCAATGCGTTTGTTACGTATAATTAGTCGCGATTAAATCGTTCGCACTGAACGCCGTGAACAACTATGAATAAAACGGACTCGCGTGAAAGTATCAAACTAAATGAAAAAAATGTGAATCGTCAAGCGCGACCAAATCAAGCTACACTATTTACGATTCGCGATATTTTGCTTTTCGATATATCGAAGCGATATATCGATTATCGGGTACCTGAAATTCGATATATATCGAATATCGGCAAATGGTCCTCGATACCCAACACCAGAGGTCGCAAACGGTCAACCGAAACCGTGACCGACCGTTAACCGACCGCCCGCGCCGGATCCGGAACGGATTCGGTTGCCAAATTTTGGGGGTCGGGCGGTTACGGTCGGTTGACTCACCAGGAACCGCTATAAGCTATA
>JBBHKE010003360.1:0-74194 GCA_037447655.1 Zygnema cylindricum | reverse complement strand
CGTGGATATGTAAATTTCACATAGCGTAGCATGCAAAGTTGTATTGCCTCAATTCGATTGCATATATGTTTCGCGCAGTACGGATATTGACATTTGACAAAGTGGTTATGGCCCCTCACATCTTTGGGTAACGCCATAACGTTGGATTTTGTTATTTCGACAAACACGATTATGTTGAAAAACTCGTGCGAAAAACCACTGTACTGCATTGTCGGTCATTGCCAATCGCAAAGAACAATGCCCCGCCGATTCCACAAACTTGCAAAAATTGAAAGAACTTTTTATGAAATTTGCACTTGCGAAGTGGGGCCTTCACGAGTTTTATATTGTCGCGGCTCTTTTTGATCTCTAACAAAAATATAAGCTTGAAATAATTGGGGTATCAAAAATATAAGCTTGAAATAATTGGGGTATCGAACACCGAAATTGAAAGCGCGAGGGTCATACTTCAAGAACTCGCAAACGACCTCGGTGACGACGTTGATTTCGGAAGTCCTCAACGTATAACAAAAAAAAGAAAAACGTCGCAAATTATGGACAGTTTCCACATTTTTTTTGGCGAGAGCGATGACGAAAACGAAGTTCTTATTACCATCGACAAAAAAACGCTCGTTAATGATGAATTGAAACGCTACTTTGTTTTAAAGTTAACCAGCGACGAAAGAGTGGAATTTAACATACTCGAATGGTTGAAAAAAAAAATCAAATGTACGTGTGAAAGATAGAGGATTTCCTATTCTAGCTTGTGTTGCTAGATCCGTTCTAGCTATTCCGACTTCTAGCTCTATGTCCGAATGCAATTTTTCGGATGTCGGGAACACGATCACAAAAAAGAGGAGCTCACTAATGGCTTCAATCGTTAGTGATCTTTTGTGTGTTAGGCCCAATCAAGATCTTCTAAACGTATAGTTTTTTGTTTTGTTTTCTAATTATTGTTATTTTTTTATTATTAGTTATATTGTTTTTTTTTTTGTCTTTGAAAATTTTGTTGTATTTCACAATTTTTGTAGTGTTTATCTTTTTTTTTAACCGGAATACTTGTTTTTAAAAGCATAGTATTTATATTAAATTTAGATTTATAGATTTTGTGTAATTTTAACATTTGAGGTTGAGAATTTGTATAATAGAGTCGAAAAATAGGACAAGGATTTCTTTGTTGTGATTTGTTTATTTCTGTATTTGATATTACAGAAGATTTTTTATTTTTTTTGCATATCATAATGTGTTTTTTGCTAATTGATTTTCCATGTGAAAAACTAAGATTTTTTTTTAATCATACATAATAAAAACTTTACCCTTTTTGTATAATTCATAGCACAGTATCGTAGTCAAAAGAAAAACCTTCCAAAAAATGTAGCGAAAAAATTTAGGATTCCAAGAGAATAAACATTAACCTAAAAGTTACACACAAAATTAGGAATAAATCTTTTGAGGGAAGTGAGTGTCGAGGAAAAAAAATATTCGTCGAGAGAGATTGCAAAATGACAAAATAGTAAAAAGAAGAGGTACACGAACTGTTTTTTTGCAGAGGGATCTGTACCACTGCACCGTTCGTTGTTATTAGTGTTAATAAGTCCCTACAATTTGTAGCCAAAAATCACAAAATAGAGTTAACAACGTTATTTAAATATATGGACTACAACCTGCCACGTCTCTTTGCATTAAATAGTATTTTGATTATAATTTTTCATTAACACTAATAAATGTTAAACGCTAATAACAATGAGCGTTGTAAATATGTACTTACTTGGGTACGGGCGAGTATGGGTAGTCGCGAGAAATTGAGTTTCGGTTAACTTTTATTTTCGTAAACGCGTATCGGGTAACGGGTAACAATTTAGGATTGCGGCAGAACTCGGCCGGGTTCGGTTTCGGGTATCTAATATATTGACTTTTGCGACCTCTGGTCGCAGGTGGAGTGGTGGAGTAGGACAGGACAATAGGTTGTAGCAGTTCGATTCGAAACGAGGGCATACAAAGTAATGCCTAGTTGTTCAAATCGCGCGATTTTTTCATTTTTTCCACTTTCTACGTATTGTACGTGACTTTTGAAAAATTCGCAAAAAAACGTCTATTGTAAAATGAAACTGTCAATTACGAAAAACTTATAGATAAATTACGGTAACTGTGCAGTTTTTTACTTGAATTGTACGGAAGTTGACGAAAAGATACGATGCACGTAGCGGTACTTTTTGTTATGTAAACTGAACAGAATGTTCACGGGTATGTACGGAGTTTTATCGTACATCGACGGATAATTTCAAAAAGAGACGTTGCGGTGCTGTAAGTTCAATATCTTCAAATTTTTGAAAAGATGCCGCCATGAAAACTTCCACAGTCGAAAACGAATCTTGAAGGAAGACGCCATTACAGACGCCACGGAGACTAACAGATAATACTATCTTTATACAAATTATAGACCGTTGGTCGTCCCTTTGGAAACCTTTAAATAGGCCGACTTTCTGTTCGTCTACACCCGTAAACGGCATGTCCCTCCAGCGACGTCACCAAACAGGTCAGATGTTGCGTCAATCGTTGTGTTGTTTTGGGTTGCGTCTACAAATGTCCGTACGGACGTCTACAACAGTACAATCGTACTCAAAAGATTCGATAAAAAAGACAGTCCATGCGCGTGTAATGGGCACGATCAACGGGCACGATAAACGGGCACGATCAAGGGGTACAATCAACGGGCACGATCAACGGGCATGATCAACGGGTACGATCAACAAGCACGATAAATATGATACGGTCCATACCCGTGCAACGGGCATTCCCAAAATTTCATAGCGATTGACGGTACGGTCTATAATTTCAATAGAGATATACCGTCAATCGCTGTGAAATTTTGAGTGGCGTCTAACACTGTGAAATTTTGGCATGCGTCTACAAATGTACGTACAAACATCTTCAATAGTACAATAGTATTGTATTTACACTATTTGATTAACATTAAACGGTCCATGCGCGTGTAATGAGCATGCTAATTGATAAACCAGCATGGTAAAACGGGACACAGTCCATGCCCGTGTAACGGGCGTTGAAACACTAGTTATGACAAAAAGAAGACATTGTCCAGAATTTGACCCCGGAAACTTCAGTTTCTTCCGACGTCATTAGAGATCGTCACCCGTAACCAATTGACGTAGATGAGCCAATGTATTCTTTAAGTGTGTAAATCATTTAAATAACTGAAATTGTCAACCACTCATTTAACGGAAAACATACAAACTGCGGTACATGTTCAATTCAATTTTTTTAATATGTATGAAATTGTTCGGACAAAAATTCATTAACAATTTTTACGATTTTTTCAAATCGACCTCTCCAGTTAATACGTATTGTACGCGCGTTTGAATCGTGCGTAAAATGCGTTTTGAACAAGTATGATTCTATGAAGAAATGTCATGCAAGACTATTGAACAAAACGTCATACTGTATGCGAACTATACTTCACAAATCACGTATAGTATGGGGCAACCACATGTAATGAAATTTTGAAAAACATATAATTTTGCACGTTTTAAATTTTGAAGTTTTAACTATGGTTTCACTCCTCGATGGTGGATCCCAAAATTCCACCTTCAAACGCTTCAGGGTGAAGTTCCATTAGGACATTTTGCAATTGTACGGCCAACATTATAGAATGCTACAATTTGAACAAAGTTCCATTGCGCAGAGTTTGTAATGGATGTGGTCGAAATTGAGTGGTACCACATAGGTCAGTATCGGATATTGGAAGTCGTCAATGATTTTCCCAAAGACCAGAAATCTTCATTCGCGTACCATGTACGTGCGTACGATGTCATCGTTCAGCCAGTGGCTGACGTATTTTTTGTACTCTTTGCAACCTTATCAAATTCCACCCTTTTTTTTTAGGGTTCCTGTTTTTTCGCGTGACGAATGAGCGTTTTCCGGAAATAGTATGACGAATGGGCGCTTGCAGAAATAGCGTGATGAAAGTGCGTTACGGCATTTCGTTTGTATTTTACTAAACCTCGAATCGTAATTAGAGTAAAGAAATAATTAGAGTAAAAAAATGAAAAAAAAAATAAAGTTATTTATTCAAATTTGTGTGATAAACCCTTTTCAAAAAAAAAACTACTCTAATTAATCCAATAACTCTAACTAATCCGCGCTAAATATCTTTACTAAATTAGGTACACGTACAAAATCTGACAAAACGTATAGAATTTACGTCATTATGACGTTTGCACTACGCAGTTTGTGAAAACGCGGTTACATGATAACGGCCTGCATTAAATCATTTTTTGTACTATTTAGTCAATAAATTACAGTTTTGCACAGTCAAACACTGACCGTACGCCACACTATTTCAAACAACACTAAATTAGAATAATTAAACGCTTATTAAACCTTACCTTAAATAGTATAATGGAAAAATTTGAATTATTTACTCTATTTAACGTGATAGATTTGATAATTAGGGCGACCGAATTAGCGTTATTTACTCTAATTACGATTCTCGGTGTAGTTTTTGTTGGATTTCTGAATTCGTATATCGTGTGCGAAATTGCTTGATTTCCGTTGGTTGGCATCTTGACAAGTATGCTCATTATCCAGCGTGTCGTGGCTCAAAATTTTCTGTAATTGGCGATGTACCTCGCGAGGTACATCACCAATTACATAAACTATCGAGGCGAATGCTTCGCGAAAAAAATCCAATGGTCATTGTTAACTCCGGAACTTTTGGAGAATATTGGCAAGATTCTCCGTAATGTTGTTTTACGGATAAAAACAAAATAAAAGATACGGCGTAGTACGAAGAGGTCTGAATTTCTGTAAACAACCTCACTTTTCGTCTAATGGAACTTCACCCGCAAGTCTTCTAAAATTTAAATCATAGTACAAAAGTAGGTGAAAGTAGGCCCATACAATATGCCTATTGTATGCAAAACATACAATATGACCTTAAGACCCATATTGTATTCGAACTTATTTGGACCAATTAAAACATTCGCACCAAAAATTGAACCAATAAAAACATTCGGACCAATAATTTTAATTTACACCGTCATATTCGGACGATCGGACGGTCGCTGATCAATATAGCGATCTAAGAAAATCACATGAAAAGCCCATAACACAGCTTACGATAAAGGCGCCGACCAAAGGCCCTACCATAAAAACGCTACTTTTGAACTATGTTTTAAATCCTCAAAAGTAAACGCTACAATAAAGGTAAGGTTTGTTAGTTGTCTCGCCCGTGGAGTTAAAGGTGTGAAACCCTCTTTCACACCGCGAAATGCCCCGTGCCTTTCTCACTTCGCAAAATACCGCGCAGGTATCGTGTCAAGATTTTTTTTTTTTTCGGACTTTAAAGCTGACCGAGAGGTGTATACGGATTTTTTTGTACGTTAGTTGTTTGTACCTTAACCCAAACCAGGTTCCATGATCAGGAAATCATTTTAGTCTTTGCGCCGACCTGAGCGGGTATATGTAGCTTAAACGTCTCAGTTTTCCGTAAAGTCGTCAATAACAATGATTCGCATACGGCTTTGTTGGCCCTAAATCATACTGATTCGATGTGAATCAAACTAAAGTTATCTAACTGTATTCAAGATAGTAGATTGCAGAGTGCCACGTCTCCTTACACCAAACTATGAATAGGGTTTGTAAATTATCGTTTACAATATTGTACCCTTGCCTTAATAACGAGGGTTCGACAAAAAACCCTTTTTTTATACTTGAACGATATGGTTTGTAATAAATTCATGGATATTTCATTAACAATAATTAAAATTGTGGATACCCATAAAACGTTTAGTTGGATTATATTAGTTACGAGCGTTTTCTTTTTATCTTATGACGAAGTTATAAAATGTAGACCAAGCTAAATTGTTGGTACACTTTCAAGGGCCGATTATGGCATTACAAACCCATGTTTCATTGTTAATATGCTTCTATAGGTATGATTTACAAAAATTGTGTAGATAAGTCATGCAACTCTATGCCCCCATTGTAGAACTTATCGATGTTATAAAAGCGTTTAGTTTTAACGTTTGTTCCACTGGAGAAGTGTTGCTACGATGTAATTGTTTATTCGTTATAATGTGGATGATATGCTTTTGGTTTGCGCACTGTAATAAACAACCTTTCATCAGAGAAAACCATGCACTTACGTTTATGTTTACAGTTTTATTGTAGCGAATGATATTTAGGGTTTTAATTATTCCCTTCAGTTTCCAATTATATTTGTTTGAGTTTGTATATCGTTTGGAATCAAAAGGTACAATAACCTATGAAGTTATTTCTTTCATATTCTATGTCGGGTTGTGGTTGCTTATATTATTCGTCAGCCAATGGTCACAACCCTATCAAATAATATAAAGAACTACAAAAGGGCAAAAACCAAGTTTTTTGTCGACGTATTGGAAACATGCAACGAGGTTTCGACTAAAGATGCGTGTTTCGGCCACGCTTGTTAATAACCCACCTACTCGACCGATGAACACATGACGAATGGAGTATTTTGCGCCGCAATAACCCGTGTGCGTGCAAAGTTAATTGGATATCGGTCGATCGACCATCTACACGTGCGTGTTAGGTGAAGTTGGGATTGTAGGGTGAGTTATAATTGCACAAAATTTAAAAACGTACAACCCGTCGTTAATCGGTGGTCACAACCCTATAAAATTATATAAAGAACTACAAAAGGGCGAAAACCAAGTTTTTTGTCGACGTATTGGAAACATGCAACGAGGTTTCGACTAAAGATGCGTGTTTCAACCACGCTTGTTAATAACCCACCTACTCGTCCAATGAACACACGACGAATGGAGTCTTTAGCGCCACAATAACCCGTGTGCGAGCAAAGTTAATTGGATATCGGTTGATTGACCATTTACACGTGCGTGTTAGGTGAAGTTGGGATTGTAGGGTGAGTTATAATTGCATAAAATTAAAAAACATACAACCCGTCGATAGGCAGTGTTCACAACCCTATAAAAATTATATAAAGAACTACTAAAGGGCGAAAACCAAGTTTTTTGTCGATGTATTTGAAATTCTATGGGCTCCATTGCCACACAGAATTTGCAGTTCAAAAGAAGCTAATCTAGATAGTGTCAATTCTAAGTTTATATAAACCCAAATGATTGAACTAAGACAATCAGAACCAACTTAAAAATTCACCCTTGTGAAATAAGACTTTCTGTGTGCTCAATTCACCACAGAATGCAAAGTTAAAATATGTGATTTTGATACATTCACCCACTTTGACTTTCCCTTATAAATTCAGCCACCCAGGCAGGCAAAAACACCGACCGACTACACCCCTGTGTAGTCTCGACACCCTTAAGTGTGCAGCAACAAGAATCATTGAAAATGGTCAATTGAATTGATTGTTATGGCTGGCCAAAGTTTGCCTTTTGTACAGATGCTCTCTGGGAGTGAGGTGGCTACCTACGTGAAATATTCTAAGTCCTAAACCCCTCTCTAAACCTTCTAGTAATGAGGTACGGACCAATCATGTTACTGTATAGTACATAAAGGTACAGGTGCTGGTGTACCTTTTGTACGGTCGTCGTAATACATGGCTAAAAAATCAACACATACCCTATCCAGATTCGCTCTTATAATCCGTGGATTTCTTGCTTCCAAATCTTATCTCTCCACGTGGCGCCAGGTCATGCCACGTCAAAAAAACGTAATGTACAAGAAAGCACAGGTGCCGATTACTTTCTATACGGACATTGTACGATATTGCCATAATGTGAAATTTGTCACATCCAAATTTGTTGTGTTCCGTTTCGGAGATTCCCAAACCTGTACGATGTCGCCATGTGTCATCCGGAGTGGTGACGTCCGCAAACCGCCAAATTATCCTTTCGCGAAGCCGACGCTAATCACGGCCGTCAGATTTATTTTGACATTTAACACGGACCGTCGAAACAAATGTCCGTACTATTTGTTTCGTCCGGTACTTTAAAGTACAATTGTTTCTATGTCATATAAACCGTAATCTAGTTAAATGGAAAACCCTACTAAATACTCTTTAAATATCTACCAAACCCATAACCTCTTAGCACTAGTCATAGACTAAACAGATAAGGCTAACGGCTTCTAGTTACTTGACGGACGGTTGGTACCAAGATCAATTCTTGGGTCCGTCAAATACCTTTTTGGTAAGTTTACTAAATTTACACCCTTTCTCCATAGAGAGCCTAAGCAGCCATGGCTCTAGCTCCTTGTCTAGCCTTCAGTGACTACATCAAGTGTGGGGGCTTAGAGAAGGGAGTTAGAGGCAGTCTGCCTCTACTCTTTTTCCTATACTAAAACAGACCTAAAAAATACTCTTTCCTATACTAAAACAGACCTAAAAAATACTCTAATATCAACAGTATTGCAAGCATGCAACTAGGTTTCGACTAAAGATGCGTGTTTTGACAACGCTTGTTAATAACCCACCTACCTGTCCGATGAACACACAACGAATTGAGTCTTTAGCGGCACAATAACCCGTGTGCGAGCAAAGTTATTTGGATATCGGTCGATCGACCATTTACATGTGCGTGTTAGGTGAGGTATGGATTGTAGGGTGAGTTATAATTGCACAAACTTTAAGAACGTACAACCAGTCGTTAGGGGGTGGTCACAACCCTGTAAAAATTATATAAAGAACTACAAAAGGGCGAAAACCAAGTTTTTCGTTGACGTGTTGGAAACATGCAACTAGGTTTCGACTAAAGATGCGTGTTTCGACCACGCTTGTTAATAACCCACCTACTCGTCCGATGAACACATGACGAATGGAGTCTTTTTCGCCACAATAACCCGTGGTCACAACTGTTTTACACAATATTCGTTTGCACAATTGCAACAAGTTGATTTTTCTGTCTGTATGAAACAAAGTATCAATGTATATATTTTATACCAAGTCATTACGATGCTTACCAAAATTAACAAGATTAACATGTTAAAGTGAAAACATTAACAAAGACCAAATAAAAGTACAAGAGAAAATAAAATATGCCATAATCTTTTGAACTTATTGTCACTTCTAAGTTATCCTATGATTGCACGTAACTCCTCTAATTTCCTAAATCGTGACAAGTTTCGCTTGAATTGTTTATCATTGACTTTGTTATTACGAAACAAATAGCTAAAGAATCTTTCAGTTCCGTTGTGCTCCCATTAAACTGGTTTATTCTAAATCTTTCTAAAAATTATATTGATTTTGTTAATTCCCATTGTGGAATAGTCAAGAGTTTTTCAATAGAATTCACAATTATAGCACATCTACTGCACTTAACACATTTGTTGTCTCCCCATACCGAAAATGGAGATCCTTGTGTTTTATATTTCGATATTTCGTCCTTATTCAATAACAACTTTACTAGAGGATGTCCATTCAATCCATAGTGGTACTCCTTAAATATCTCTTCTACGTTCACATCACTCCCGCTGCTTTGTACGGTGTATCCTTTCGAATTTGACCAATCTTTATGATATGCACTAAGGCCGACATAAAGTTTTGGAAGAAATGGTAAAGATCCATGATGTGAAGGAGCGGTGTTGGAATAATTGGAGGGTTGGGAAAGAGAAGGTGTGGACTGAATAGGGGGAGAGGGGACATGGGTTGAGGTAGAGGGTTGGGAAGGAGATGGTGTGGATAGAATAGGGGAAGGAGCAGCGTTGGAAGAAGTGGAGGGTTGTGAAAGAGAAGGTGTGGACTAAATAGGGGGGGAGGGGATATGAGAGGGTTGGGAAGGAGATGGTGTGGATAGAATAGGGGTAGAGGGGACAGTAGTAAATGTATGACGTTGAGAAAAAGAAGGGGTTGGTTGAGTAGAAGCCATGGGTCCGAAAGGGGGAAATGAAAAAGGGGGTGAATTTGTAGAGGAAGAGGGAGGAGGAGGAGTAGGAGTAAAAGAAGAGGGAGGGGAAAAGGATGGTTGTGAAGAAAAAGAAAAGGGTTGCATATAAGGTTCTTTGGAGACCAGAAGTATGGACTCCAATCTCGAAAATCCCCCATGAAGTTGGTGTTGTGTTGTTGTGAGCCTTGTGTGAATCATCCCCACATATGTTTGTAACTGTTTGACCAAATTCTCCACAATATTCTCGAGTTGTTGTATTCTTTCTATGAGGGGTGGGATAAAGTCGATTCCGACTCGAAGCGCGTGGAGTTCTGCTTTAACCTCCGAGGGTACGGGAATTTCGGCAATAGGGGACCTTTCACCCTTCTTCTCGTCCATTGGCTGCACTGCTTCCGCAAATGTTTGCCACTCCGAACCGCATTCCCCTAAAATTGTCAAAAAAAATGGAGAAGTGAAGTAGGCGTGTTGCGGGAAATCCTTATGCAAAAGCGCAAGGTCTTGCTACAAGGATCTCCTAACGGAGCCCGTTAGTAACTCCAGAAATTTCTAGGCCGGAATATCTCGAGTCTCGTCATAACCACGTAAATTCCTCTGCGTTTTTAAACATTGAAAGATAAATTAATAATATTAAGCAAAAACATGAAAAGTTGTGAACATACGTTTTCGAAAACTTAAATAAACATAATTTGCAAGTGAAGAGAAAAAAAAAAAAACAACTTCATTAAAAAAAAGGATTATTTCCATGTTCAAAAAGTTATCACTTTTTCCATGTCGAAGGTCATTCACAAAGCTCAAGCAATTCAATTACCAAGGCACCAAACGGAAGGCATGAAAAAGTTTTTTTATTATACCTCGATATCAAAAGTGGTACACGGGTGATAGTCACATTAAAAAGGGTGGACATAGTGCAACAAATTTATTATTTTCCAACGTCTACAATCTCCCCTCTATCTGTCTCCCTCTTATTTTTTTCCCCTCCATCCAGTTTTCCCCTCACTCTTCCCCTCCGTCACTCTTTTCTTCCCCTCTCATCTGCCTATCTATTTTTTTTCCCTATTTTTTTCCCTCCCTCTATCCCTCATTTCCCACTTATATGTGCCGATGACGTCGGCTCGACGTCATCGCCGACCCATAGCCATCCCCCACACCTCCGTTTTCCCCCTCCCTCCCTCTTATCTTTTCCCCCTCCATCCACTTTTCCCCTCACCCTTATTTCACCTCTTCCTTATGTTTTCACTCCCTCTATCCCTCATTTCCCGCCTCCCTGTGGCGATGGCGTCAGCTTGACGCCATCGCCATCGCCATTGCCATCGCCATCCTGTCCACACATCCATTTCCCCATTCCCTCCCTCTTATTTTTTCCCCTCCATCCAGTTTTCCCCTCACTCTTCCCCTCCGTCACTCTCTTCTTCAACTCTCATCTGCTTATCTATTTTTTTCCTTATTTTTTTACCTCCCTCTCTCCCTCATTTTCCACCTATCTGTGGCGATTGCGTCGGCCCCGACGCCATCGCCGAGCCACCGCCATCAAGCCCGCACCTCTCTTTCCCCCTCTCCCTCCCTCTCATTCCGTCCCCTTCCATCCCGTTTTTCCCTCTCCCTTCCCCTCAGTCACACTCTTCCGTCCCCTCTCATCTGCTCCTCTTTATCCATCTCTCCCTCTACTTCTGTTTTTTTCTCCCCTCCATCCTTTATTTCCCGCCACTCAGCCCCTCTCTCCCACCCTTATTTCCTCTCTCATCTGCCCCTCTACCTCCCTCTTTCCCTCTATTTTTTTTCCCTGTTTTTTTCCCTCCCTCTACCCATCATTTCCCACCTATCTGTGGCGATGGCGTCGGCCCGACGCCATCACCGAGCCGTCGCCATCCTGCCCACACCTTCCTTTCCCCCTCTCCCTCCCTCTCATTCCGTCCCCTTCCATCTCGTTTTCCCCTCTCCCTTCCCCTCAGTCACACTCTTCTGTCCCCTCTCAACCACCCCTCTATTTCCCTCCCTCCCTCCAATTTTATTTTCCCTCTTTCATTCCCTCCCTTTAATTTTTTCCCCTCCCTCCTTCCCTCATTTCCCGCCTCCCTATGGCGATGGCGACCACCTGACGCCATCGCCGAGCCGTCGCCGATATGGCGACGACTCCTTTCCCCCCCTTCCCTCCCTTTATTTAAAATCCCCTCTCTCCTTCCCTCATTTCCCGCCTCTCTATCCCGCTGTCACACTCTTCTTTCCCCTCTCAACTGCCTCTAATTTCCCCCCCTCCATCCCGTTTTCCCCCCTCCCTTCCACTCTACCCCACATTTCCTTCCCCTCTAATCTGCCACTCTATCTCCCTCCCTCCCTCTATTATGTTTTCCCCTCCCTCTTTCCCCCATTTCCGACTTATATTTCCCACTCGCTAACTCTTTCCTCTTCCCCCCCCCCCCCCTCTCCCCCCTCTTCCCCTTCCACCCATCCCTCTTCCGCCAACCCTTTCTTTCTCATACCCTCCCTCTCTCTCTACCTCTCCATCTTTCCCTCTCGCTCTCTCATTCCCTCCTTCCCTCTCCCCATCCCCCCCCTTCTCTATCTCTTTTTCTTCACCTTTCCCCCATTGAACCTCTTCCTCCCTCTCTTCTCCCTTCTCTCCGTCGGCCTCTCTCCCGCACCCCTTCTCCCTGTTCCCCTTTCCCCATTTCCCCCTCTTGTAAACTCTCTCTCTCCCTCTTCCGCTCTCTCTCTCTCTTTCCCTCCCTCGTTCCTTCTCCTCCCCTATTACCCTCCCTCTTTCCATATGTTCCTCTTTCTCCTCCCTCTCCCCCTCTATTTCCCTCACTCCCTCTCTCTTTCCCTCCCTCTCTCTCCTTCCCTCCCTCCCCTTTTTCTTCTTCTCCATTTTTGCCCTCCGTCTCCCACTTTGACCCTCTTTCTCCCTCTCCCACCCGCTTTCCGTCCATCTCTCCCTCCCTCTCTCCATATCTCATTCCCGCCCAAAAACCCTTCTATATCATTCCCCTCCCTCTCTCTCTCTCCATCTTTTTCTACCTCTCTATCCCTCCCCCCCTCACCCCCTACCTCTCCCCCTTCTTTTCCATCTCTCTCCCCTTTTCCCTCCCTCCTCTCCCACCTCCTTTCCCTCTTTTTCCCCCATTCTATTTCCATCTCTCTCGCCCTTTCTCTCCCTCCCTTTCCCTCTCTTCCTCTTTCCCCATTTCCCCCTCTTGTACTCTCTCTCTCCCTCTCCCCTTTCTTTTCTCTCCCTCTCTCCCTCTTCACCTCTCTCTCTCTCTTTCCCTCCCTCCCCTCTTCCTTCTCCTCCCCTATCACCCTCCCTCTTTCCATATGCTCCTCTTTCTGCTCCGTCTCCTCCTCTATCTCCCTCCTCTTTTTTTCCCTCTCCATCCCTCCCCCCCTCATCCCCTACCTCACCCCTTCCTCTCCATCCCTCTCTACCTTTTTCCCTTCTTCCTCTCCCACCTCGTTTCCCTCGTTCTCCTCCCTTCTCTCTCCATCTATCTCACCCCTTCTCTCACTCAAACCCTCCCCCTCTCCCTCTTCCTCTCTTTCTCCCCCTTCCTCCATCTTTCCATCTCTCTCATCCTCCCTCTCTCCCTCTCTCCATCTGTCTCCACTCCCCTCTCCTCCATCCTCTCGGACAATCAATTGTCGAAGTTCGACCACCTCCCCTCAAAGATCAACAAACTCTCGTTGGAGTTCAACGAAATTTTGCATTAATAAATCGAACGTGATATCGCTTTCCCTTGCCACAGGAACCCTAACTCCCGTCGGTTGTGGAGTTGGTCTACGAACCCTAACTATCTCTTCCAAGCGGAAACGTTCCTCCTTCGCCCTAAAACCCCGAATTCGCTTTAATACCTTTTCTCTAACGTCCATGAAATGTGCCACCTCCTTTGTCTTCTTGCACAAGCGCAGAATGCTACTAATTCTTGGGTCCCAAATATGGTGCACAAGCAGAAACCCACGCACATCAAACTCATAGCCATCCTCCCGACGGATAATCCAAGTTAGGTGTTTGTCACTAATGTCGAATTGTGTAAACGCGGAAAAGGATCTTTTAATATCGTCCTTTGCCATATACATCCAGGATCTTTTAATATCGTCCTTTGCCATATACATCCAGGTGGGATAGGCTGGCAGCTCATGTGAAATGTTGAGGGGTTTTGGTTTTTTGGGGTCTGAGCTACTAGCCCCTTTGGGGTTTGCGTACCTCCACTTTGGAGGTCAATCCCTAAGAGGTATGGAGTGGGAGTGGGTAGGGTAAAAGCCATCCATTGCTTCATATTGGCCAATAGGTGCAAAGTACCACCTGTCTAGGTACTCACGCCTGGGGTTAATTGGCGAAAGGTCTCTTGGGTTTCCCTGTAGTAAAGCTAATTCCAACTCTGGAGGGGGATTTGAAGATGCCACGCCCATAACCTCATCGTCACTATAAAAAGTATTTTCTTCTTGCCGCTCCGTGTTCTCGGCTGAATGTTCATCATTGGTTGACTCATCTCCCTCATATTTGTAGACCTTCAGGTCACCCTCCATGGTGTGCTCCGAAGTGTTGGACCCCTCCGAAGGTTCGTCCCCATCAACGATGGGTTTGTCGATAGGTCCGTCCATGGAGTGTAAAGAAGGCTGGTACTCATCGTCGTCAGTGTTGTTGCTAACTTCAAGTGGCCTTATGTCAAATTCAAATTGTAAGGGCCGCAAAGGAAGTCTTCTCCGTCTCTATCCTCGCACGTTTACAATTGGATCGCTCCCTTCCTCCCACAATTCCCCATAACGCCATCCCAAATTTCCAGCATACTATTGGGAGGATGGAATGTACATTGAAAATGCGCGTATAAGACGGATGAGCTATGAAGGTTTAAGGGATCATTCAATGCCAATATTTTGGCCACTTAGCACATTGTGATTGGAGTGATACCTTGTTTCGCACATGACATTTAGAATCGGTTGCGACAAGTCCTTTGGATCGCGCTAAAATTCAAATTTAAATTTGCAATTTTGGCGTCTCATTTGACGTCGCCCACATTTTCAAGTTAGGCTGCATTGGCGTCGGCGACGGCGCCAGCGACTCCTCATCGCCGACGCCATCTCGCGTTCCTCAGCGACGGCGTCGCCACGTCGCCAACGGCAACCCCTGCCGCCGTTTTCGGTTTGCCCACCTTACCCACACTAACCTTTCATTACCTTTATTAAAATTAAGTCGACTTTACTATATTTTCCCTATTGTTTACTCTACTTTACCACATTTTATTCCTACCAATTTAAATCACTCTTCTTTTTCCTCAATTGAATTGCGTACCTCTTTAACATCCTCAAGTGCGTTGTCGTCCCACGAAAATGTACGTCCAAGAAGGCAATCGTGGACTTCGACCCGATCTTGATGGAGAAGGTAGGTGCTCTTATTATTCTTAAATCGCGCTTGAACAAGTAACATCTCTAAGGGAATGGAGGTGAGGTAGGAGGGGTACATGTGGGCGTTGACCCATCTCCCTAGTCGCGCAATATGCGCTTCAGAAGCCCTATTAACATTGAAGTTTTGTTACGCCAATACAAGGTTATAAACAAAAAATAACATATATATAACCATTATCTTTAAACATTGTAATTGAATGGAAAACCAACAACATGGGAAATTCTCACCCCTTGCTCTCAGCTGCCCTTGCACCTGCGCCTCGCATTGCGTGTGTCTTTGAGTTGGAAACAGTGCCAAGACTCAAAAACATTGCGTGAATTAAGCGAAGGTGGGTGTGGTAATCCGTACTTTTTTCATCCTTCGACGACTTCGGGAATAAAAATAAGTCATACCTATTCGTGCATCACAAATGTTAATAGAAAAATGAAGTTATCAATGAAATCACGCTTACAAATACATATACAAATGCTAAGGCAAATTGAGTTTACAAGTACATTAGATTGAGCATACCATGACTCTCTGGAAAAAAAATCCAAGCACCCCCAACCAGTCCCTCCTTTCATGTGAAATAAGTATAGTAGCCACATAGAAATCCCTCCAACAGGACAAAGGTCCCAATCCCTATTTCGGATTACGCCGAAATGCTCCTTTCGACCATTCTGCGTTACAAATCACAACGCACAGTTAGCTGTTATAACCACAAAGCAATGACATTGTCTTAGGCATTTTTAACCAAGTAATAACACAAAAATAGATATACCTTATTAGTTTTGCCGTTCATGTCCAAAAAGCTGAGAATGTGACAAGACGTGGGACCCACACTATCCACTTCCATGTCAAACGAATCGCATAAGTTCACAGCTCGGGCACTGTTTCCCCTTCCAACTGCAAAATGGGTTAAAAGGGTAATGCCACGGGCCAACATGTTCTCATGCACTAAATCCACCGTCGTACAATCTTCAAGCCATTTTCTACTCATTTCTTTAAGCTGCTTGCCGTTATTCCCGTTGCTAACAACCCCCGACAGTTGATCCAAATATTCCCGTTTACACCTCACACCAGTCTGGCCAATCATTCCTTTCATAATATTAGATGTAAAAAGACCATTTCCGACAATTTCGTATGTCATCCCTATGATATCGCATTGTGTTTTATGGAAAAACTTTAATGCTTTCATCATGGCCTGTAAAAAACCTTGTGTCTGCAAAGGACAAAATAAGAAATCAAATTGAAACCATATTTTCCATATGTCAAATTTTCTTTATGCACAAAACTAATACTTTTGTTGCTTTTTTTTCTCTCTCTCACTCCCCCCAAACCTTTTCATTCTCAAACTGTTTTAAATTTTATAACATTATTTGTTTGCTCGCAAACACCAAAGCCTAACGTACATGTTTTTGATGCGACAAACAAAAAAACATCTATCGACTTCTGTTGAATAAGTATAGTCTCTAAGTAAGGCTTATCTTGGTGAGGCCCATACGTTCCCACATTCCTCCCTCCTATTTTTCGAAGGTAGTTTGGAGGAAAAACATTCCCTTTCTCAACTTGTAACTTCTCTAGCTCAGCCCACCAGTTTTGTAGAATAACACACACCACCGAATACAAACCCCAGTTATTTTAAAACAAATTAAACATGTGAAAAAAAACAAGACAAAATAAATAAACAATTACCATTTTTTAGGTAAACAGTCGTTCAATATTGCCAAAACCCACTTAATCAATTACAGTATAATTATAAGTTTGCCATGCACCTTCCACTGTCGCATGCGTTTCGTGTACTGTATGTGGGTTTCTTTGGATACTGTCTCTGTTTGACAAAACCAGCCTCTGGACTTTGACAAAACGGCCTCTCGTCCAGATTCTTCTGTGGTCGGAGTAAAATCGACTGGTGGTTCCACCCTTCTCTTCTTCGTGCGCCTATTATCGTCTTCGTCCCCCTGTTCGCCATCGTCATATCCTGACACAACTCCTTCACGTCCATTTCTCCTCCTACGCACTGAAGTACCAACGTTTCCACTAGTTGTATTGGTTCCTTCGCCAGCTAGATGTGCAGCACGTTTTAATCCAACACTACGTCTTTGGGCCTTACTCATGAGGGTTTCCATGTAGCACACTGGATAACAACTATAACATATAAGCCAAACAACACCAAATGTTGAGAGAGAGAGAGAGAGAGAGAGAGAGAGAGAGAGAGAGAGAGAGAGAGAGAGAGAGAGCGAGAGAGAGAGAGAGAGGGATAGGGAAAAAAAAGATAGAGAGAGAGAGAGAGAGAGAGAGAGAGAGAGAGAGAGAGAGAGAGAGAGAGAGAGAGAGAGAGAGAGAGAGAGAAAGAGAGACACACCAACGACAGAAGAGGCAAAAAGGGAAGAAAAGGGAGTAACTTCCACACTAACCACAAGTAAAAAGGGTAAAAAATGTTTTTAGGATTAAAGAAGACCTTTAAGAAGAGAGGATAATAAAACGGTTAAAGGTTCTTTCTAAAGCGTTTCAGTTGCACGGTCGAAAAGTACAACCACGGCGTGAATTTCGAAAAAAAAACAAAATGGGGGCACGTAAAATGTTTCGCGTTTTGTGTTCGATCGTGTTCGTCAAATTGCGTTAGGAAAACGTGTGCGCGCCACGAGGCGTCGTAAACGAAAATGGGAGTGAAAGGTGACGTGGATCCTTTCACATGCCCTCCGAAGGCCCAAAAGTACTCGGTTCAGTACAGTAGTGTACTCTACAATACTACTCTACCAAAGTCAAGAGGCAAACATGCGGGTGGTGGAAATGCGTAGTTGCTGGCGTATGCATGACTCGCAAATCTATATGGTGACGACATGGAGGACGTCGTTTACCACGCTACCAGTTGGACACATAGTTCAAAACGTAGAAATTTCGATATAGAATCCCATCGAAATACTTTTCGGGTAGAGAGGTGATCATGGCAGTGACTGTTTTGGTTGCGCACAGTCGCTTACGTCATTTTGTCAAAAAATGTACGTTTGAAGTAACCATTGTTACAAGATAAGTACCATTGGGGTTAAATTTGACGGTCAATCGGTTGGACAACTTTGACTTTCAAAATATTGTTTCAACTCCTTAAACAATTGCTCTGCTTGCGAACTTCGACCGTCATAATAAAATCAGCAATTCACACGACTGGCGAATGTTTACGGTGACAAAATTGTGACAACCACATGCAAAATAAAAGTGTTGCAGACAGTCACTTTTTGTTGTTACGTGAGCTCTACGGTGGGAGCACGTTGGATATGAACTTAGCCGTAAAATTGAAATTTAGTCGTCTAAGCGTTAAATTGAACTTAGGGTATGTCCCCATGTGCATAAGTAAGGGTTTTTTTTTGTTGTTTTCCTGTAAAACTTAGCGTCGTACTTCATAAGTTGCAACCGTACAAAAGAATCTTAAATATGTAGAGTACAATTTGCATCATCCTCGAACTTAGGATGTACGAAAATTTGTCGTCTTGTGTTTTTTGACCCACTTCCACGACAAAAAACGGCATCTTCAACCATACGATTAAAACACATGCGCAATGTTTTTTAAAAATAGGTATTTTCGAAAAATAAATAGGAACATATATTGGCACGTGTCGTAATTTTCGAAAATTTTCAAACGATTTTAAAGGACAAAGTAAAGTACACAATTCACTATGGTTTGTCCGTGTGCGGTCCAATACGACAAAGAAAAGTACACAATTTGTTTGGTTTTGTCCGTTTTCGTCCAGTACGATTTTTTTTTTTTCTGGGGTCTCAAAATTTCGATGCCTTTTCACGTCGACTTGATAGAAGACGCAAAGGCAAAGCGCATCTTTGTCAACCGTGAAACGACACAGGTTGGAAGGCGTTACGTGTACAATGTCACGATAAGACATGCGACGTCACAAGCTGTCCCAAAAATAAACGTGCGACAACAGATTATTGACGTTGACAACAGTCACGAGAACTATTGACGTATACAGTTGTCACAAGCGTAAGTTACAATTTTGTCCTTACAGACATAAGGACGCTTGAAATCCAGGTATGGCGAATTTGCGTTAAAATACAAAGTAAGTTCGCTAAGTTACAAGTACATGGGGACATACCCTAAAACGCAAATTGAAACGAAACCTCAAACATCTTTAAACTGAAGTACTGTATTGTATGTCTTGTACAAAAATACCAAAGCGTACGAAACGAAATAAACTTTGTACATTATAATAATACGAATAGGCGTCAAAATATCAATTGAAGTTAAATGAAAAAAATGCGCGTCGTCCCCTGCGACGAAATCAAGCCACACTTTCTACGAATCAACATTATTTCCGTACAAGACTTACATTACTTCAGTTTAAAGAGGCTTCTTTCCAATGTGCGTCTTAGTTCAATCTAACGCCTAGATGACTAAAAATTAATATCCAACGTACTCTCACTGTGGAGCTCACGTAACGACAAAAAGTGACTGTCTGCAAAACTTTTATTTACATGTGGTTGTCGCAGTTTTGTTACCGTAAACGTTCGCCAACCTTGTGAATTGCTAATTTCATGATGACGGTTGACGTTTGCAAGCGCAACAGTAGTTTAAGTGGTTGAAACAAATTTTTGAAAGTCAAAATTGGCCAGCCGATTGACTGTCAAATTTAGCCTCAACGTTACTTTACTTGTACCGATGTGTACTTCAAACGTACATTTTTTGACAAATTTAAGTAAAAGACTGTGCGCAACCAAAACAGTCATTGCCATGATCAATTCCCATTCGGGAATTGCGAATTGCAGAAACAAATTTTGTTGCGTGCAGGTACAAAATTTGTCAAAAATTGTACATTTAAAGTATTGTATAGTACAAGTTACGTACCTTTGAGTTCAGATTTGACGGTCAATTCGTCAAACAACTTCGATTGGCGAAATATTGTAACTTCGGTTAAAAAAGTGTCGCGCTTACGAACGTCAACCGTCATAAAGAAAAAACGTTTCACACGGCCGACGCAGGTTTACGGTAACGAAACAGCGGCAACCACATGTAAATAAAATGGCTGCGCGTAGGTAGTTTCTCAAATCACTTGAGCTCCACTGTCAAAGCACATGTTGACATTTAAGTGCGTACTATATTCTGTTTTTATGTGTGAATTTTTGTTTTACCGTGAATGACTGAATGTGAATCAATGTTAAGTACATTGTCAACGTAGGAATGTTGATTCGTAAATAGTGTGGCTTCATTTGTTTGTGCGTGACGACACACTTTTTTATCAATTAGTTTCATCGATATACTTAGGAAGGTACGCTTTCTTATCTTGTACGAAGTTTATTTGGTTACGTGTGAGTTAATTTATGCATATGATGCCGTCCTTTAATTTGTGTCCAAGTGCAACGTAACGGTTTGCGATTAGATTCCATTTTGGCGGCTAAGTTAAATGCCAGTATGTGCTCTCAAAGTGGAGCTCAATTGAAGTGAGAAGCTACCTACGCGCAACCATTTTCTTTACATGTGGTTGCTGCAGTTTCGTTAGCGTAAACCTGCGTCGGCCGTGTGAAACGTTTTTTCTTTATGACGGTTGACGTTCGTAAGCGCGTCACTTTTTTAACCGAAGTTACAATATTTCGCCAATCGAAGTTGTTCGACGAATTGACCGTCAAATCTGAACTCAAAGGTACGTAACTTGTACTATACTGTACTTCAAATGTACAACTTTTGACAATGACCTGAGCGCAGCAAAAATTGTCTCTGCGATTAACAATTCCCTACTTTTCTCTGGCGCAATTTTTTTGTGTTTTGTATCCGCCAAAAATTCATGGCGATAAAAATGTTACCGATGTTTATCGGTTATCGAAAGGTGAGTGGTAAAAATATATCACTCTGAGTACAACAAATTACTTACCGGCTAAAAGTGGAAAAAATATAGTACGCTACATTATAATATTATTAGTATTTTCTCTATGTATAATATGGTATGCCACATAAGGCAATCCGTTTTGTCTTTTTATAACGGAAGAATGAAAATTTAGTACAACGGAATTGTCATGCCCTATCGTGTCGACACACTAAATTGAAGTTAATCGCATGTAAATTGTATGTAAACGGTACGTAAAGACCGACGCCACACTAATTTGCGTTATTTGAGTTATGTTTTTTATTCTTCGTAAAACATTTTACTAGTGTGTTTTTACTTTGGCCATACATGAGCCAAAGAATTGATGACATTTCATTGGTTGAAGAAAATTTGAGCGAGGCTAGGTAGTTTGGGTTAATTCCCAACTTGCTTCGTAGTATCGGCTAAGTTTTCCAGTTTTACAAATTTGTGTGCCCATGGGTGTTTAATTTTGTGGCACGGGAATCGTCTAATTAATGCCTTGATCACAATACTCTGAAAGTACTTTCGGAACAATTGGAGAACTACGTTTTTTTGGACCATTTTTTCTTTGTATTGATTTGTATGTGGCAATGCACATCTTTACTAGCTGGATCATGTGTGGTAGTGCTTTCATCTGTTTGGTAAATTTACTTTTTGCTATGAATTTTTTTCTCAACTACAATGCTAAAATTTGATTAAGACTATGTAATGAACCAATACATTTTGTCGAGATTGTGCCTAGGCATAAACTTTGGTTGCTTATCAATAGAGAGATAAAAAAATACGGGAGGGGTGGGGGTTGGTCCTTTGGGGGTTGTAAAGGACACACCTCTGTAATTGAGATGATGAAATTATGCAAGGACTTCATTAATGTCCTCAATTAGTGCGAGCGTAGTTTATGAGGAATTGGACAACCAAATCGGAAAATTAAAAATCCTTCATACAAAGACATAAGGGTGCGTGTATTTAAATAATGGACATTGACAAAATAGATATGGGTAGAGACATTGTATGATAGTGTGGCAACATCATTAAGCAGTTCTCCAAACAGTTAAAGCGAATCTTCTTAGTTAGCATACGAACGTCTATCGGATAAAACCAAAACAATCTCAACAGATAATTTGTTGTTTAAGAAAGCTAAGTACTAATCATATAGGAAAAAGTTATTGTTTTTATTGTAGTAGTGACTGTGTGGATCTTGACTTCCACCTAGGGTTGGTTTCACTGATCTGAATGGTTAACCACTTCTTACCAATTCCGGTACTAGGTTTTGAGCATAATTTCAGTTGTTCTTGTCTGGCCAATATCCATCAACTAGCTCTAAAAGGTACTAAAACTCTTTTCTCCACCTTGGTATAGAAATGGACTACAATTCAATACACTCCTTGACACTGCCAATTTCTACCCACTTTCTCAGCCCTCTCTATCTCCGCACTTCTCTCTTATCACATAACTCTTTGATAGGGAGGAGGAGAGAGGAGGAGATGCTACAATGAAAGAGAGTACGAGGTGTTTCCCCCACAATCCTTCCCACCACACTTTTAGTTCCCCACTTACCCTTACCTTTGTTTCATTTATTTTTGCTTTCAATGGTCACCTAATGTAATGCAAAAGCAGAGGTTGTTAAAATCACCTAAAGTGTTGTCGATTATGAATTAGAAAGTAAACAGTGACTAGTTAGGGCAAATACAAAAAAAGTTCCTTTTTAATGTAGGGCAACTACTCTTGCAATGTAGTATGTTCCACACCAATATTAATTAGCAATGTAAATCAAACCCGCAATTGTAGAGAAAAATCGGGGAAAAAAATGAAAAAAAAAATGCAAAATCGAAGGCAAAAAATGAACTAAACAGTATTAGGAAACAAGGATAAGAGGTTTCAACAAATGTTATGTTTATGAATCGATTATTTAAGAAATATTCATATTATAGAGCATAAAGTAATGAAAGATTAATAATATGGAGAAAATTTGAACAATGGATATCCAAGATTGAAGTCTTTTGTACAAGGATGGGGCCCTCCTTTAGAAATCTCTATTATTAAACCTTAAAAGAAAACTTTTACTGAAAATGAAAAAAAAAACTGTGTTAAACCGGAAACCTTTAAACCTACATCTCCTACATGGTTAAAAAATTTTTTAAAAAAAGTTAACTCGATGGTGACCTACTTTCCGTCACAAGACAAAAACCAGCCTTTAGATAAGTCATATACCAAAAATAGAAAGAAAAAGAAAACTAAAATTCTTTACAAACGCTCTATAAGAACAAATATCCATAATTCTTCTGTAACAAAAATGGTGATAATAAATCCGAATTTGAGTTCAAATATTTATCTGAAAATCAATATTGCCATTTGCGTCAAATTCGCAGTTGGGAATTCCAATTTCCCACTTGTGACCTCAAAACTTGACTTGAGGATTTTAATTTCCAGCTTGAGAAGCTGAATTTCCGTTTTAAAATTCAAAATCCCCCTTACATTCCTGAAATTCCGCATGTTCCACCCATTTCCCTATGGTTGTCCCGTCACACACACAAGCTGTTAACATCTCCCCCTCCACTCAACGCAATATCGGAAGCGCCACCGTTTCCATTTCCGCTACGGACAACTGCGGACCTTCACACAAGACCCGAAACCTTCAATCCCTTCACAACCTTACAAATGTCGCACTTCCCGACTCGTCTGCAACCAAATCGGCGAGTTTTATGTCGACACCCGGCTCCAAAAAATGGAGGGAGAGAGTGAGGGAGAGGGAGCGGCAACAAAGAGGGGAGGAGTGAGAGAGGAATAGTGTGGAAGGAGAGAGAGAGAGAGAGAGAAAGAGAGAGAGAAAGAGCGATAGCATAGAAAAAAGCAGTTCACATATAGTTTAGTTTGCATTTTTCATGGTGATGCCAAAAGATAAAGTACAAAAGCAAAATTCCTTATCAAAAATTATGCTAAGATAGAAACAGTGGATCTTAAAATAACTCTTTGGTTGTAATTTTTGAACGAAATTGCAGCAATTTAGTACATTTTGTTTCAAATCACCACATGAATTTTGGTAGAATTCATTACGTGCAATTAACTACAAAAAATTATGTACGAATCGCCATTATTTTGTATAATTTTGTAAAAAAATGAATAAAGCATCGCATGCCGGCTACTTACTAGAGCGTAGGGTTCCCTCGTGCTAGCCGTCCCGTGTGTGATTTCAATATAGGTGTTCACAACCCATGAGGTGGCGCCAACAGGCAGATGGCCGAAGGAGGCGTCCACTTGCGCCAGCTGGCAGCCCAGCTGGAAAAAACGAACCATGCCAAAGAGGGAGGGGGTTGAGAATTTCACCACGGCTGAGGGGAGAGAGAGGTATGAAGAGGAGGAGGGGCGGATTTGGGAAATTGAGGAGGATATACGAGGAGGTGGATAGAGAATTGAAGGGAGATAAAAGATTATAGGGGGGGAGTGCAAAGGAGAGGAGTGCTTGAGGGAGAGTGAGAGGTAAAGGGAAATAGAGGGAGAGAGACCGAGGGAGGGAGAGAGTCAGATGGAAGTGGGGAGGGAGGGGGGGAGAGGGAAAGGGAGAGAGAGAGAGAGAGCACCTTTCGGCGATCCATGTCCCACCAGTTTGTAATTTTTCCATGTAGTTGTGAGGGCGGATGTGAGCTCCTCCACGGAGGCATTTTGGAGAGCTCGCACGATTTTGTGTTTCAGAATGATAGTTGTTTGAGCACCTAATCAAAAATAAAAACAAATAAAACAAAACATAAATGAAATTAGTTAGTATTTTTTGTTTTCAAGCGAGAGGATGCTATTTCTTATGTACGCCATGGAATGCACATGTCTAGACGAATCAATATCCAAGAGTTCGAAGTTTATCATGAAAGGCGAATGAATTATAGATGTCAAAATATTACCTTCTGTTTTGTTTCCCGACATTGTCTTTAATTTGTGAAATGTATCCTGAATAAAGTTTTCAAATTTGTGAGTGAAAGTATATAATCATCTTTTTTCGCGACATCAATTTCAAGTTGTGGCTTTCTTTAATGTCAAACAAATCAATCTATTGCTGTGGATAGTATAAATTTCAACTATAGATCCGCACACGAGAAAGCCTCACCCCAAAGTTTGAAATTTATTCCTTTATCTAGCAACATCAAAACTGCTCTAGTCTCTATTCTATTTCTAATTTATGACGCACACGAGAAAGCCTCACCCCAAAAGCTAAAATCTATTCCCTTATCTAGCAATATAGATTTTGCACTTTCCGTTAGATTCATGTTGAGTCTTTCTGTTACTCCATTCTGTTCCGTAGTATAAGGAACTGTAAATTGCCGAGAGATCCCATTTTCTTTTAAATAGTTTGAGAATGCATGGGAAATATATTCCCCTCCGTTGTTGGACCGAAAGGAAAGGATCATTTTCCCATGAAGCTTTTCCTCCCATACTCAAAAATGTTAGAAGTGAGTGAGCACTTCAATCTTTTGTTTCATAAAGTAGTTGTTGTATGAGAAATCATGCGAAAGTGACAACCAGCCACCCAAGTGAAGAACAGACTCCCCACGTATTGAATGAATAATTTGTCGCAAACCGCGTCCGATTATCGCATTCCGAGGTAGAGGCGGTACTTGGCTTCCCAAAGGATCTTCACATTACGCAGAAGTTCTTTGGCCCAAACACCATCATCATATTTTGTTTACCATTTTATCAAGCTGCTCAATGGCGAACATGAGAGAGCCTCTACATAAAATATTTTCTAGAAAGACATTGAGTACGCAAAGTCAATTTCACTAGCCTGGTATCAGTACTGTGTTTTGGCCTCTAATTCTGGCTACTCTTCCATCTATGCTTACTACCTTTTTCCTATTCATTTGTAAAATTTCAAAACCTTTCATTTTTGCCAACGAAAAGGAGAACAGATTTTTCGTAATCTTTGGGATATAGAGAACATCATGCAAGGTCCTTTTTACAACTTCACCATTGATTTCACATGCTAACTCCACGCTTCCTTTTGCTCTAGCATCCACACCGCTGTCATCCGCATAAATATCCGACGAGTTGGAATTGGAGTGAGCGTCTTGAATTAAGCTTGGTTGCCACACATGTGGGAGGAGCATCCGGAGTCCATAATCCACCCATTCTCTCGAGATCCTTCAATGAGATCTTTTGAAAGAGCATAGAACTCATCATCATCTGTTTGCGGAAATCTGACCACGTCTTCTTTTTCCTCCAGCGGTTCGTCTTGTGACGTCGCGTCAAATGTCAAGAACGCCGCATTTTTAACCGACAATTTTGATTCCGACACTTTTGATGGTAAATCCTCTGACCGCACCCTCCACCCCGCACTATAAATTCCTGTTTTACACGCTTTTATAAATGCCGAACATAGCCGGAAAACAAGACCTTGACCAAAGCAATAGACACATTTATCATATTGCCTATAATTTGGATTGGGCGTAAAGTTTATATTTCCAGAAATTCTAGCAAGCTTATATGTCTGTGCATTATAAGCTACCATTGTCTGTCCACCATTTAAGGCTATCTGAGTGAACTCTTCATCTAAGATATAGGCATGAGCTATAGTTATATTCCATTTGCTCTTCTCTAACCTTTTTGACTGCACTGGGGCTCCTGATAAAAGTAATTTCAGAACATGTAATGCATCCTCATTTTTCTTTTCAAAATCCGTATCCGTATCCGGAAGAATACCGGAAATCACATCATATAATTTCACCTCTCTCAGATAAGACATAGTCAAATCCCCCCAATAAAGATACTTTTGCACATTAAACACCGAGATCTGTGAAAGAGGGCCCGTGACCTTTTGACCTGAGGCAACTGGTGCCCTTGAAGAAGATGAAGAAGCACCGGCAGTTGCCATGATATACAATTACACAAAGAGGAAACTCTCACGAAATTCCACAAAAGACCAACTTCACAATAAAGCCCGAGACAAACCAAACCTACCCTACCCCTACAAATTTGCCACAATATAGAATATACACCAAAGAAACTACATGCAAAATTTCACAATGTTTTGCCCAAAGATCACAATGATCTTACAATTCAAAATCACCTAAATACTGCATCGCAATTTTTATACAATGAATCTTACCTTTCCTAAAATAATCTAAGTCCTATATATACAAGTGAGCCTACAGCTGATCACGTCGTACCATAATTACCGTGATCGATCGATACACTAATCTTCATCAAACAAAAACATTGCCGTCAACCGTACACAAATATTTACATTAACCTAAGAACAGACAGCCGCTAAAATGAAATAGTACGCGGTCAAAGTAAAACCACTAAAATGAAATAGTACGTGGTCAAAGTTCGTCCGCTGAAATGATGGTCCAGCGAATGTTTCCCTTCCAAAATGATGGCGGACTCCATCCGCCGTCCGTGCATTCTTTCATCACCGAAGATAAACCTCCACATATAAATCCGGTCCCCAAATGAACCTGTACTTTTTCGTCTAGAACAACCAATCTTGACTTCCTCGTGGACTAACACGTGTGCCTGAAGTGCACTGAATCTGTGTACTCCATTTGGAGTTACATAAAACACTAAATCATGTCTCCGACAATTCATCTTGCACACGAAACTGCCTAAGTCCGGAACATCTTTCTCATACAGGTTGTTATGGCTGCTATGACTGCAATGGTCTGACAACGCAATGGTCTGACAACGCAACAGTGATGTTAGAGAAGCACAGTTGCGATGTCATATCAGTGCAGCATGTCACCATAGCAAAAAGATGTAGAGTGCTCAAGGTTTCCAGCTGCGATGTCAAACTTGGCGCAGCATGGCTGTATAACAACATCATATAGAGAGGACTGAAGGTTTCCAAAACAACACATTTTGGGAGGCGACTTCTGACGGCTGGCATTGTTTATTTTGGGGTGTAGCGATTGGACCACACGAGTGCACATTGATCATTGGATAATAGTGCACACACATACAGATATTGATCATTTTATAGGATGAGATTATCTCTCCTAGAACAAGCTCGGCGATTTGATAGGCAATGGTGTTTGGCATTATATTGATAGAAACACATTCTGCAAAGAGATCAGAGATCACCAGATCACACATATTAGACACATAGTGTTAGGTAGGGAATCCAACTTTATTAGATATAGAAATGTCCATAATGACAATTGTAATTCCTATTTTTATAATCCTATTGAAAGCCGTCTAAACTTGCCTCTCTTTATTGTCTACATCTATTACATCTCCCATCTCTAAACCTTTTGTTAGCCATAGAGCGACACTACTTCGTAGTCTATATTTTAGGTTTATATACCTTAATCCTCGGCTAAGTGCTAGGTTGAGCGCCTAAAGTTAACAAATTTATGTTGTACTGCTAAAGTTGCAACCGTACAAAGAAATTCCATAATTGTAAAGTATAATTTGCGCCCTCGTCTAACTTTGGATGTACATAAATTTTTTGTATTATGTTTTTTTATACATTATCTCGTCATCTTCAAAATTATCATTAGACATATCGGCAATGTGTTTTAAATACAGTAAAACGACTTTGACAAATAGGAAAACATGTTCAAACTTGTGAAAAGATTTTTGAAGTTTTTGAAGACAAAAAACAGTACAGAGTTGTTGTTTGTTTTTATCCCTTTCCATGTTGTACAATTTTTTTATGCGGGGGTCTCGATGGTGTAGTGTCATTTCACGGAAAGTTGAAAGATCTAGGGAGGTGAAAAAATTTGGGAAGGCTTGGCGGCCAAATAGGAGAGGTTTACACAAAAGCATGTCATACAACCACGGCTACAAGGTTGTACGTCTACGATGTCATGCAAAGAGATGTGACGTACCAATCGTTTCAAAAACCACGATGAAGCTAGCGTTGCTTCAAAAAGTTTTGAAAAATACGATGTGAGAAGACAGATTGTAGAACGCTGATAGTCGTCATAGCCATTGTCAGTGGATATAATCGTCACACTTTTAAGTAACAAGTAAGTTGTTAAACATACGGACACTTGAAATTTGGGTCCGCCAAATTTGCGCTGAAAAACAAAGTAATTCCACTAAGTTACAACTACATAATACTCCTACCCTAACATTGTCAACGATACACGTTGTACTGTAGCGCAAATCTTGCATGCAGATAAACGACAAAAAATAACATCTAACAATTTTTAATATCTTACACAAACCTTTGCGTTTTTCCCAAAATAACAATAGTCACTAGGCAGAATATTCCGATCGACACAGTTATTGTTGACCTGGAGAGAGTGTCATAGGTGCAAAATGTGGTCATTGCAACAATGGGTAAAGTGCCTCTAGATTGTGAATGCGACACCTTTTTCTTTGACCTTGGCGAAGATGAACAGTCTAGATATGTGGCCCAATCCACCTTAGCTATATTGCTATTATCCTACTTTACTCTTGCCAATCAGGTTACTTCAACGAGGTCAACCATTTTCCGTCTCTGCTAGACCAATCAAAACACGAGCCATTAACTAAAGCGTCGGCAAAATTTTCGATATAAAAATCCATATCATATCATCCAAACTCGTTTCAACATTTAATCATATTACTCGTTTTATCTTGAAAAAAAGTAAAAAAAAACGTAGGAGAATGTACCCTAAAAGTAGAATAATCAAGATTAAATAACCCTAAAATACACGGAAGTGTACGAAATTATACGAAAATCGTATGAATGTATAATAAGGAACAAATATCTAATAAGATTAGCACGTATGATTGGTTAATTTGAACTTAGGTACAGTACAATACTTATAAGTATATTTGAGGAATTGAGGTATTGTGACGTTTCATTTAGAGAATAAGGGGTCCACGATGGGGGGTAAATAAAAGTGCAAATAAGGGAGAGAGAGGTGGAAATATGGGGATGATGAGGGAATGTAGGGGGGAGAGGGAGAGTGTTAAGGAAACGAAAGGAGATTGTGTGAAAGGGTAAGATGGAGAGTGAGAGGGAGGGCAAATGAGAGTGCAAATGAGGGAGAGAGGGATGGAAATACGATGAGGATGACAATTTGTAGGGGGGAGAGGGAGTGTAAAGGATATGAGGGGATAGAGGGAGTGTAAGGGATATGAGGGGAGAGAGTGTGAGAAGGTGAGATGGAGTGTGAGAGGGGGGGCAAAGGAGGGTACGAATTAGGGAGAGAGGGGTGATAGCAGGGGATGCTTGAAAGTGGGAGAGAGGGGAGGAGGGTTATCGGGTAGGGAGATGAGAAAGGGAGAGAGAGATGAGTGAATGACCTTAAAGGTGAGAAGAGGAAGAAGGGGAGGGGAATTGAGCGAGTGAGATATAAAAGGGAGAAGAGTGTGGAAACTAGGGTGAGTGAAAATATATTTAGAGAGAGTGAGGGAATGTGCATGAGAGACGGTGTGGGTTAGGTGGAGGAGGAGAGGGAATAAAAGAGAGGGTGCGACGAAGATGGAGGATGCGATTAAAGGATGGTCGAAAGTGGGAGAGGAGGGGGGAGGGGAGGGATCAAAAGAGAGAGAGGAAAGAGGTTGGAGATGGATCTTTCAAACGTGCTAATATTTTCGCTTCAACTGTTTTTCTCGTTTCAAACAGTAGAATCCTTAAAAAATCGCCAATTCGATGAGAACCGCAAATGGAAACATGGCGGTGGGAGGAGGAGGTGGGACATTCATGTGCGTCTTGGGAGATTTGGGAAAATGGGAGATTTGGCAAGTCAAGTTTGAAATCCCATAGAAAAAAAAAGATGGTTGCAATAATTCTAACAAGAATCTATTTTTCGGGGATTGTCTGCATTTGACGTTATCCCACGCCGAATATCACCAACGCCAAATGTTGTACTTTAACTCTATTTTTTTATTTAATTACTCTAATATGTGTGCAATTGTGAACACCCACCCATATTAATGTTAAAACTTACTCTATTTTGTTGTCATTTTGGCAAATTTGCATCAAACTAGGGTTATTTTTTACGCATAATAATTTTTCCTCACCTAATAACGATAAATTTAAGGAATTGATCATGGCAGTGACCATTTTGGTTGCGCATAGTCATTTACGCCACACTATCACGGATTGTTCGTTATAAGTACACAATAGTACAATTAAAGTATCGTTGAGTTTAAGTTTGACGGTTAATTAGTCGAACAACTTTTACTTCCAAAATATTGTTACAATCGGTTAAAACTTTTTCATGGTTGCGAACGTCGACCATCATAACAAAATCAACAATTCACACGGCCGACGAAGGTTTACGGTAAAAAAACTGCGGCAACCACAAGTAAATAAAAGTGTTGCACACAGTCACTTTGGCACTTTACGTGACCTCCACTGTGAGAGCACATGTTGGCTTGTAACTTATTTGCAAAATTGAAATTTAATCGTGAATCGTATAGAGTGTAGCTTGATTTGGTCGCGCGTGACGACTCCTATTTTTTTCATTTAGCTTGATACTTTTAAGCGGGTCTGTTTTAGTATACTGTAGTGTACAAAGTATATTCTGTTTCTTGCGATTTGATCTGTACAAGATTGTTTGTACTTTAGTATTGAGAGATATTTCATTTCACGTCGCTCTTCAATTTGCGTCTAAGTTCAATATAATGATTCACAATTGAATTTCAATTTTAAACTGTGGTTGCCGCATTTTTGTTAACATAAACCTTCGCCGACAGTGTGAATTGTTGATTTTGTTATGACAGTCGAAGCTCGCAACCGCGACAAAATTTTAATAGGTTGTAACAGCATTTGTAACAATATTTTGAAAGTCAAAGCTGTTAAACAAATTAACCGTCAAATTTAACCTCAACGGTAGTTTAATTGTACTATTGTGTACTTAAAACGTACAATCTTTGACAAAGTGACTATGCGTAACCAAAATAGTCACTGCCATGATAAATTCCCATAACAACTCTAATTACTTGTGAACATATTAGCGACAATGAAAATAGTTGGGACAGGACGCCAATGTAGAGTGATCAGTGACGCCACTGTGGAAATTTGTAACTTCTCACATGTGCGCATGTCTCCTGTTCACACGGTCAACCACAAGGTTGACGGACGAACAAATGTGAACTGGTCATTTTGCTACGTCATTTGATCGCTTTTTTTCAGTGCATATTCACATGCGGGCGCGACTGTATTAAACTTTTTCGTACTTTTCTACTTATTAAAGTACAAAGTGTTACGGAACTGAACAGTCCCTACTCCAAACTATTTAAAACGACACTATAATACAGTTTTTAGCCCTAATATGAAAGTACCTCAAATAACGTTAAATCATTTTAGAATCATTAGCTCTATTTAGGAATTTGGGTCAAAATTTAAGGGCGCTAAATTCGGTTATGGTTATATTAGAAGAAAAGTGAGGATTATTACGGAATTTTGTACTTGACCGTACCATGCCGTACTATCTTTTCGTGAATTTTTACTTTTTAGAAAACATTATTACAAAAAAGAAGATAACGATTTTCCAAGGATCCGCGATAAAGCATCGACCGTCTGATTATATTTTGGTCTTCATCCGCGAAGCAATCGCTCTATCCGCCTCTATAATGGTAAACCTACCTTACGGAGGTGAGTTTACCATCACAGAATCTGTAAAATTGCTACCATGGATGAATGTCAAGTGCGAAGACGAAAATATTGAATTTTCACACGTCCCCAAAGTCACGTGCCTTCAGACATGGTGACCGTAAAATCTTTGCCAAAAATAGTACGATTTTTGCCTCCTTCCAAAAGAAAACGATTTTTCCCTTCCTTCCAGCTTCATGGTTTCGAGCGCTATTTTTTCTCGTTTGTTTTGAAATACAAATTCAGATTGAGAAATTATACGAAAATGATAAGCAAGTACATAAATTAAAACTAAATTGGTCCGATTTTAAATCTTTGCCAATTTTAAAGATTGGATCCTCAACATACGTGGAGCCATTCAAATTGAACCACGTTTATAAAAACTTATAAACAAACGTTACGCGATGTAACCGCGGCCTTTGTATTGCAGATATAATGTTGTCTGTACAATTACAAAGACCTCCTGATGTAACCACACCCTTAGCGTTATTAGTGTTAATAGCGATTCACGGTGTCCAGTACAGTAGCGCAAATCTTGCATGCGATTGATCAATCTGCAAAATGATATGAAAAACAAAATCTCTGACAATTTTAAATATCTTACACAAACCTTTGCAATTTTGCCCAAATTAGTGTAGTCACCACTACGGGGCAGAATATGCCCACCGACAAAGTCATTGCTGACCTTGGGAAAGCGTCATTGATGCGAAATGCGGTCATCGCGAAAATGGGTAAAGCGCCTCTTGATTGTCGGTGCGACACCTTTATCTTTAACCTAAGGCGAAGATCCACGGTCTAGATATGCGGCTCATGTTGGTTTTGGTGCGATTTTTGGCGATTTATTTGTACCAGCAGGGATTTATTTGTACCGGCAGACTTTTACCGATTCACATTTTGTGACCTGACATGACGTGACAAACCGAAGTGTACGGAATCTGACGACGATTCCGCCAACCTTATTTTGTGTACATATTGTGTCAGAAATTAGAAGCGACATTGAATTATTAAATTTATAAAGTATTTTCTAGTTTTGAATAGCTTAGTGAAATAGAAAAGAAAAGCGTAGGCAGTCTGCCTCCACCTCTTCCCTCTATCCCCCATACTTGTTGTAGTCATTGAAGGAAAGAGAGGGTGGTGAAGCCATGGCTGCCTTGGCTCCTTAGGAAGGTCAAAAGAAGTGACACAACATTAGTTAAAGGCTAGTGCGCATCCAAATGTTTTTTTTTTACCTCTACTTCGTTAGAAAGTGTAAGAGAGCCAAATATAGAAGGGGATCTTTTCCCGATACAAATGTGAACATAATGTTTCCTTTTCTACAATCTTTTGGTTTCTGATTTATTTTATTTTTTTTATCTCAAGAAAAATCTCTTTAATTCCCGAAGGTATGTTTAGTTTAAATTGACATTGTATATCGCCACTTTGACTTCAAAAGCACCACTCTTGGGTGGTCTAAGTGGTGATTTAGTATTGGGGTGTGTTTCAAAGGGATTTCTCTAACAAACAATTAGAAATGGAGTCACTTTATACAATTTTTTTCTTACCATACAATTAGATTTAAAAAAAAAACATGTCATGTTATCTCTACTTTCATATTTCAAATATACAAAAGACAAAAATAGAGAAGGGAGGGGGTGAAAGGGGGAGGGGGCAGGGAGAGGACATGTCAAATACATGAATTACAAGAAAATCTAGTAGAAATTTGTATTTCAATTTTAGGAGGATGATGTTGTATAAAACATACCTTTTTTTGCCCTCTCTTTTCCCACTCCTCTTTCACCCCTCACTCTTGAGACGAGTCCCTTATAAATGGCATAAACACATGTAAAAAAATGTTTGGATTTTTTAAATGCGAGTAAAATTCAAACAAATGATCATTTTTGAAAATGCATGAAAGATGCCCAAATGTTTTGGGATGAAATTATAAAAGTAATTGGAAAGGTGTAATTGAGAATCTACGAAAAAAGAGGAAGTAGGGTAGGTTTCACTGATTAAAAAAAAAAATTGCTAACTAAATGATCCAACCATTAAATCTCACATTGATTTATGTAAGATTTGGAAAATTACATGAAAAAAAAATCGGATCCAAAATGTTGGTTAAGTCAATTGAGAATATAAGAAAAGTAGATGGTAGAAAATAGGTCGTTTGAGGATTTTTTTTTTTCAAGAAATATGATACTAGTAAATTTCGATAATAAGATGACGACAATTTAAGTTTCTCGAAACCAGCAACATAACAACCAAAATAGGAGATCCGAAAATGGGAGATCAGTTTTAGGGCCGTAAAATTTAGATGATAATTCAAAAACCGTGCAGAAGAAAAAAAAGAGGAAAGAAATAGAGATGTTCAAAATTGAGAATAAATATCTTGAGAGAACTTTCGAACAATCCACCACATCATCTCGTCTTTTTTTCTTTGATAACAAATACGTCATTTAAGCAAAGTGTGCAATGATAAATTTAAATGAACATACAAATCTCCTTCATCTTTAAATTAAACTATAAAATGCTTAGCAGGAAATACCAAAAATATCCATTGGAGATTGACTGGGCGATAAATCCATTCCCAGAAATCTCGTTTTCATTGTCTCTCTACAATTATCAACAAGGTTAACCACACTATTTAATTTAGAAAGACCCTTCCGAGTCTACAAACTGTTGTACTCTTCACACTCTGATTGGTTAAAAGATTAAACTAAAAGAGAATGCGAGAAAAAAAGATATAACGGGAAGGAAAGAAAGGGGAAAACGATTGAAAAGGACACACGAACGCATTTATCAAGGGTTCTAGTGGGGGCAATAACGAGTTACATTGAAGAGATAAATGCCTTAAGTTTTCATATGCTTTTGTTTTTGTGAGGCAAGGTGATGGTTGGGTCAATTTCACCAGAAACAACTGAAACTTAATGAAATAATCGGATTATCGACTTTTGAACGTGCCATATTGAATAAAAGACTTCCAGGTGTATTACTTATCTTAGTTTGGTGTATTCTCATCAAAATGATGCTAACTGAGGAATGGGTTGTCGATTGGATATTCTCGGTGTCACAGAGTTTTACATAACAACCAGTTGAGTGGAAGTATTCCATCGACCATCGGTAGCCTCTCAAGCCTTGAAGGATTGTAAGATTGAATATTGAGAAACGCCAATTATTACCTCTAAAATAAGATAGATTTGGTTTGAAAAATAGGACTGAAGTGAGAAAGGATTTATTTTGTTAAATGTATACTGGAAACAATATATATTGCTAATGATTCTTCTACTTTTCGTTTACTTTCTTGGTTAAGAACGAATTTACACTTAAAGTTTTAAAGATCTATAATTCAAATGGAAACTTTTAATAATCACTGAGAATGGAAAAATATGCACATTTATAACAAGTTACGTAAATTCTTAAGGTGACATAAAACTCGAAATGTAAGCTGGACCAAGTTGAACCGAAAATAAAATAACTGAAGAAGGCTAACTAACGTGTGTACAAAACCTTATCCTACCCTCCCTATCTTCCCACCCTTTCCCTCCTAGCCTCTCACCATCTCTCCCACGTTTTCATATTTTATTTATGTTTTACGTTACCATTACCCAAAATGAACACAATGTATTCAACCGGAAAGAAATCTATCACAAGAACAAAAAAGAAAACATAAGATGGATGAAAACTACCAAGAGCGAGAAATAAAGTTTCTTTTCAAAATTCCTCAACTGATACACATTACAAATTTTCATTTTTCCTAATTGGTTTTCAATTTTCTACATTGCAATTTCTTCAAAATTACATTTGTGTTTGGAAATTTGGAATGGGTGTTGGAGGGAGGGGGCTTTAGTAAGTAAATTCCATTAAAATTCCCTATCTAAACATGCTTTTGAATTTGGCTAAAAATTTTGACGCTGTTAAAGTTTCACGCGTTGGAAATCTTCAATTTCCACTCACGTGTTTGCATGACACATTTATTGACCTTTTGAACAGCTATATTTCAAACAACTATTTCACTGGGCCCATTGTCCGATCCAATGAACACCCATCATGTGTGGAGTTGGCGGCCAATTGCCTGTTTGGCTCAAGACTCCCATTTAATTGCGACTCCAGTCTTCAGCGAAGTAAAAGCGAATGTAAAGCGTTTTGCAATGCGACACAAGTGGGAGGGCCATGTGGGGGAAATGGTATTTGCTCCAATAGCACAAATGGAAGTACACGAAAGTGTGCTTGCAATATAGGCTACACAAATATAGTCAACAAATTCACTTGCAAATGTAAGCCTTTGTTCTTGCAATGATGTCCGCTAAAAATAAAACTCCTTTTTCTGGCATAAACAAAATTTGCGCAGTTTCCATTTCTTTGGTCTAGTGGCGCTCACACTTTCGACCCTTTGGTGATGTATCTAAACAGTTTGAAAGTTATCGTGTTTACTTGCCTCATGATAGTTGAGCGTTCTCCTTTTATCGCAATGATTTTTTATTGTTTTGGATATCTTTTTTTAGTCTTGGCAACGGGAAAAACTAATTTAAGGTTCCCATCAGCTTATTTATTCTTAAGAGTTAGTGTTTACTAGAATACAACAATTATCTAAGGCTTGAAAACAAATATTTGTACCATTTTAATTCCCATGTTCTCTATTTTTTTCTAGTAGTACGTTCACCGCCATCGCTGAGTTCACCACCCCTACCACCCCCTCCTACACCAACTCGTCGTCCTCCACCTCATCCACCTATTCGTGCCTCTCCTCCACCACCTCCTCGCCCCCCTCCATCTCGTCCTTAACTACCCTAATTCAAGATAAAGGTATCCATCCTAACTTGAACAAAGTACTGCGACATTGGAAGAGTCTTTTTGGTTAACTTATTATTTTGATTGTCTCGGTTTGAATGTACATAAATTGTAATACTATCAATTGACTTGACGTTTTATGTTGTGTTTTCTTTCAATTAAAAAGGATTGTTATTTTGTGCACGAAGGAAAATTAAAAGCTTCTAAATGTTTTTTGGGTCAAATTTACTTAATATTAGTGTATGTTCAAATGGTGATGAAACTAGGAACCGCTAAGTTGATGTTACCTTTTTATGCTAAATAGTTGACTATATTAAACATCGTAGTAAAGCAGCCTTTATATTGTTAACTCGAACATATTGCCTATGTATAATGGCATTATCATGTTTAGCGAATAACACGGTTTTGTAAATTTGCCAAAACGTGAAAAAAATGCTAATGCTCATTTAAGTGCACCTTGCTACACAAGTATATTGTCCATGATCCTACCATATTGAAGAAACTACAAGACTTTGATATTTCTACCAAACAAGAAATTGACAAACTCATTTCTGTACTTATTGTCACTAAAACTATTGTCTCATACATATCTCATAAATCCGTCGTCTGCTTGGTTGAGGGAATTTTGTTGGGATTGTGGGCTTTCTTAGGCCATCAAAGCAACTTTTCATGAAGGGCCTCTGCGTTAACATTCACGATATGGAGAAAAGGAACTTTGACGGTGTGGAGAAAAGAAGACAGATATTCAAGTAATGGTCGGTAGGAAACAACGCAAGACAAACTATGTCTTCGTGGAGAAATGTCCCGGAAGAGATCTTGGCGCGAGTAAAGAAATTTTGGAAGATGATAAGGCTAGCTCATTTTGTCGATTTTCTCGATGTATAAACTTCTCAATACGGGTCGAATATTTGGAGAATGTTTTTATTTACTGATAATTATTAAGAAAAGTTCAGGTTTTCAGGTTGTTTTATGTCATCGTGGGTTGTTTTTTAGTTGCCAGTATTGAGTTATGTTTTTATTTTATTCGTCGCAATACAGTTTGCTAGTGGGTTTTTACTTTCGCTGTACATGAGCCAAAGAATTGATGACATTTTATTGGTTGAAGAAAATTTGAGCGAGGCTAGGTAGTTTGGGTTAATTCCCAACTTGATTGGGAGTATCGGCTATGTTTTCCAGTATTGCAAATTTGTGTGTCCGTGGGTGTTTAATTTGGTGGCAGGGGAATCGTCTAATTAATGCCTTGGTCACAATACTCTGAAAGTACTTTCGGAACAATTGGAGAACTACGTTTTTCTGGACCATTTTTTCTTTGTATTGATTTGTATGTGGCAATGCACATCTTTACTAGCTGGATCATGTGTGGTAGTGCTTTCATCTGTTTGGTAAATTTACTTTTGGCTATGAATTTTTTTCTCAGCTACAATGCTAAAATTTGATTAAGACTATGTTATGAACCAATACATTTTGCCGAGATTGTGCCTATGCATAAACTTTGGGTGCTTATCAACAGAGCGATAAAAAAGGGCGGGGAGGGGGGGGGTTGGTCCCTTGGGGGTTTTAAAGGACATACCTCTATATTTGAGATGTTGAAATTATGCAAGGACTTCATTAATGTCCTCAATTAGTGCGAGAGTAGGCTAGGAGGAATTGGACAACCAGATTGGAAAATTATACGGGTGCCTGTATATAAATAATGGACATTGACAAAATAGATATGCATACAGACATTGCATGATAGTGTGGCAACATCATTAAGCAGTTCTCGAAACCGTTAAAACGAATCTTCTTATTTAACATACGGACGTCGATCGGATAAACCCGAAAACAATCTCAACAGATAATTCATTGGTTAAGAAAGCCAATGACTAATCAGCTGGGAAAAAGATATTGTTTTCATTGTAGTATTGACTGTGTGGACCTTGACTTCCACCTAGGGTTGGTTGCACTGATCTGAATGGTTAACCACTTCTGACCACTTTCGGTACTAGGTTTTGAGCATAAATTCAGTTGTTCCTGTCTGGCCAATATCCATCAACCAGCTCTAAAAGGTACCGAACTCTTTTCTCCACCTTGGTATAGTACTGGACTACTATTAATTACACTCCTTGACACCGCCAAATTGTTCCTACAAACTAATTCTATTAAAGCTGCATTCTCCTTTTTATGATCTATGATAAGAACCTTCCAAAAAGAATGTACAAAAGAAATCAAATAAATTAAATGCTTCTTCTATGAATCTTGAGAGTATTCTAAGCCTGAGAGTGATCTGCATGACATCAACGATAAATGTTCTAAGTGCCTTGATGCACTTTATATCTTTCTATGTGTCATCCTGTTGTGAAATGAATGACTCCGCAGCAATCACATGCTGCTCGCCTTTGTCGTTTTCTCCACCAATGTGCGCTCTGCGCTTTACTTCGGCGGAATCGCTGTCAGATTCCGTTCACTTCAATTCGTCGCGTAATGTCACATCACAGAAGATGAATCGGTAAAAGTTTGCCGGTACGAATAAATCGCCAAAGATCGCACCAAAACCAACACTTTCACCATATTCGCTCATAGTGAAGAAACCACTACACATTCCCAATGTTAATCCCATTTGACACGTGGCTCTAGCCTCGACCAATGTCACATAAGACAAATTGCTTGACACAGATGGAATGGACCTTCACCAATTATTTTTATTATTTTGGTTATAAGTATGAGAGAGGTTATAAATTGTGACTTATGAGGACTATGAAATGGAAATTGACCACAAAATGACAAGGGACGAGAAATAAAGGAAAATCTAACTTTTCCATTATTTCAATCTACTCCTAATATGACACAAGACTTTAGGCGTGACCAATGTCACATAAGATATTTTGCGTGACAAGTGTCACAGATGGAAAGAAATTGCACCACATTTTTAATTGTTTTGGTGATAATTATGAGAAAAACTTATAAATTGTGTCGTATGAGGACGAGGTAACGCAAACAAAATGACCAGGGCAAAAAAAAAAAAAATTAACACAGCTCCCAATCTCAAATATAATTGATATTAACGAATATATTTGTTAGATTTTGGTCCATGTTTCAACTTAAAATTTCAAGGTTTGGACAAGGAGGTTTTAAACTCACCACTTGGACCGCACATGCGAAAGAGGAGCTTCTCCGAAACCCAGAGGAGCTTCACCGAAACCCATCTTTTTTTTTTCTTAAGTGAATTATCACAGTTACTGACGTAGTTTCAAACTTTATAGTTGAAAGTAAAAAACTCAAATGAAACGGCGAAATAATCAAGCTAATAATTGCACAAAAAAATCGAGAATTTTCGATTTTTTGAACAGAAGTAGAAAACTTGCAGCTTTCAATTTTTTTCCGTTGCTTTTTAAAACTTCTATTAAGTTTTGGTAGGTCTTATAGTTTCATAAATTTACACATTTGTACGTCGTCAGAATATTGGAGTTTGAACTTCAGAGATTTCATATCGGCGCGTCGGTTGTAGGGCATAGATGTCAAATTCGTACGGATTTGGACTTTATTCTGAAAACTACGTAGTATTCGCTTGTTTCGTAAATTTTGTAAATTTCGTACGTCACACTGTACGGATAGCTGTACGGGCATTAAAAATAAAATAAGTTGCTTCATTTGCGCGCTCGTATTTTTTATCTGTCCTCCACTCCGTCATCAAAAGGAAACTGCCGTTGGAGACACCATGAATTCCGCCGCGCGCCGCTACACTATGCATCACTTTTTGGGTTAATAATATTTGTGCATCACTTTTTGGGTTAATAATATTTTCGTCAGTTAAAACTTTGTTTCTACGTGCACGTTTGTGCAACAGTTGATCGGACGTTCGCTGTTGAAGTATAAGTTGCTCACCTCTAACAGGCGGTCTCTAATCGAAAATCGGACAAGTGTGTACGAGAAAAAGTTGTTTTATGTAAAGAAAAACATTAACGCTAATAGCGATACACGGTGTAGTTCGTTGAACTTTCAAAATTTTTGCTTCATATGCGAGCGCGTGTTTTTATTTGAATGGCGAGCGGAGGAATTTATGGCGTCTCGCGCGCGTGTTGTTATCTGAACGGCCAGAAGCAAAATTTATGGCGTCTCAAACGGTGGCTTTCTTGAGCCCTTTTGCTTCATTTGCGCCCGCGTATTTTTATGTCCTCCACTTCGTCATCATAAGGAAGCCGCCGTTGGAGACGCCGTAAATTTCGCCGCTCGACGCTAGTTGGTTGCACGTTTCAATTTTTAGGGTATTGAATATTTAAATATTTAAATTTGCAAAGTAAAACAAAAGTACAAATTTTAACTACGAAATTTAAAAATTTGAAATTGTTTATGCCCACTATACGTAGTAATTGTAAGGTTACTCCGTGCGTTTTATACGCATAGGACATATATGTTGTAAGGCAGTACGATAGCAACATGTTCAAAGTACACATGGTCGCCGAAGTACTCGGATTCTCGAAACAAATGTGTTGATGCCACGCTACTATAGTTTGACTCGTGATTGGACCGCGCATCGATTTTTGTTCGTACCGTTGATGTCTCATGAAATTCTATGGGTTCCATTGCCACACAGAATTCGCAGATCAAAAGAAGCTAATCTAGATAGTGCCAACTCTAAGTTTATATAAACCCAAATGATTGAGACCTTGACAATCATAACCCCATTACAGCTTCACCCCTGTGAAATAAGACTTTCAGTGTGCTCAGTTCCACCACAGTATGCAAAGTTAGAATGAGATTTGGACACATTCACCCACTTTGATTTTCCCTTCGAAATGCAGCCACCTAGGCAGGCAAAAACTCTGACCGACTACACCCCTATGTAGCCTGGACTCCCTTGAGTCAGCAGCAACAAGAATCACTGAAATTGGTCAACTGAATTGATAGTTAAGGCTGGCCAAAGTTTGCCATTTATACAAGGTGCTCTCTGGGAGAGGCAGCTACCTATCAGAAATATTCGAAGTCCTAAACCCCTCTCCAAACCCTCTAGTACTAAGGTACGGACCAATCACATTACTGTATAGTATATAAAGGTACAGATGTTGGTGTACCTTTTGTACGGTCATCGTACGACATGGCTAAAAAGTCAACACATGTCTTATCCGGATTCGCTCTAATAATATCTAGAATTCCTGCCTCCAAATCTTATCTCTCCACGTGGCACCAAGTCATGCCGCGTCAGAAAAAATGGTACCGCATAAGAAATTACAAGTGTCACAGTACTTTCTGTACGTACTGTTGTGATTTGAAAACTTTAGTACTCGGTAGATGGGTCAGTGAGAGAGGGATTAACACTTAGAATATTTTTGGTATACACACTTTAGTACTGTCCCCTAATAGTGTTACAGTAGTATAAGGACAAAAGAGTGTACCGTACTTCTACAGGGACACGCGTCAACATATGAGTTTTTTGCAGGTATTTCGGAATGGCGCCGACACTCACATACACGTGTCGTATATTGAACGAACAGATTCTCGGAATAGGACGGACGTAATTTGGATCGGACATCCGGTGAATTTATTGTACGGATTCAGTAATGAACGTTGATTCGAATCGTGTCGACGAACGCGATTCGCGCGGGACCACAAGTGATGAAGCACGACGTACGCACTCAAGTGCTTCGTACCGCACAACAACAGTCGGTTGGACTTATGTGAACAATGCTGACTAAGCATCAATTCACAATGGAACCACAAAGAATGATTTGGACGCGTGTCGTCCATCGCGAAGATCTACTTTACATCTTACGACGATCCGTGAATTCGGAATTTACTAGTACGGACGTTTATAGTAATTTGGACAGATTCGCCAATTGATGACTAAGCAACTGGCACGATGTATGTACGGCCACTATCTGTAAATATCTGAAACAACATGAATCTGTATGTAGTGAATTAGTTTTTAGTGTTACATTACTAAAATAGGATAAAAGTTACAATTAGGGTTTTGGACGTATTTCCGGTACAGTAGACGTATCGTTGACGTACAGTGACTTTATTAGTGTATCTAGTTACAGGTGTAGTTCCTTGATTAGTGTAGGAATCAGTAGATGACTTTGTGAGTATAAATTGTAGGACTTAGTTTTTATTTTATCATCGGCTGAATTTATCAAAGTAATGGCAAACTGTTTTTCTGCATCTTTGACCTGTCACTGTGATCACTCTGATGGATATCTGGATATGAAACTTTTTTTGTATGTTTTATGATATAGAAACTATATGGTTGTATAGTTTCATTCTGTTCTGTTGTTTCTGTAGAATTCTGTGAGAGATTTAATTGGTTAGTTTGATAAGCTGTCAGCTGTTTTTAGGTAAACCCCTCTCTAAACCCTCTAGTACTGAGGTACGGACCAATCACATTACTGTATAGTACATAAAGGTAAAAATGTCGGTGTACCTTTTGTACGGACATCGAACGACATGGCTAATAAGTTAACAAATGTCATATCCGGATTCGCTCTTGTATTCTCCGGAATTCCTGCCTCCAAATCTTATCTCTCCACGTGGCGCCAGGTCATGCCGCGTCAGAAAACGGTACCGTACAAGAAAGTAGAAGTGTCCGAGTACTTTCTATACGTACATTGTACGATGTCGCCATAGTGCGACATTTGTCACTTCCGGATTTGTTTTCTGCCGTTCCGGAAATTCCGTAATCTCGTACGATGTTGCCACGTGTCATCCGGAGTGGCGGCGTCTGCAAACTGCCTAAATGTCCTTACCGCGATGTCGGCGCTAACCACGGCCGTCTGATTTACATCGTCATTTAAGCACACTGTCGAAATAAATGTCCGTACTATTTATTTCGTCCGGCACTAAATATCAACTGTTTCTATGCCCTATATATCGTAATCCAGTTAAATGGAAAACCCTACTTGTAAGTATATAAATATCTATCAAACCCTATATGTCCTAGCACTAGTCCTAGACTAAATGGACAAAGCTAACGACAACGGGACGCTTGACGGACGATAGGTACCAGGATCAATTTGTTGGTCCATCAAACACCATTTTAGTAAACATACCTATTATCTACTTCTGTCTCTCTGGAGAGCTTAGGCAGCCATGGCTCAAGCTCCCTTTCCAGCCTTTAGTGACTACGACAAGTGTGGGGGCTTGGAGAAAGGAGTCAGAGGCAGACTGCCTCTTCTCTTTTTCTATCTAATAAAGACCTAGAAAATACCCAAATATCAACATCTCATTCGTACGGAATTCAACTTTAATACAAAAACTACGTAGTATTCGTCTTTTTCATACATTTCGTAAAATTCGAGTTAATTTCGCTGTACAACAATGTATAGAAACATAAGGAAAGCGTAATCTTAGAAAATCCTTAATAATCTTAAAAAGTACGGAATAAAACAAAAATGTATGAATTTGAATGAAATGTACCCTAAGAAACCAAATAGTACGGAATATCTATCGCAACCGTACTTAAATATGAAGGAACGTACGGCAATATACCTTGAAAACCCTAAAAAATCCCCTAGATATCCCTAAATTGTACAAACATAGACGGACAATGTACGTAAGTGTAAAACTAATGTAGGAGAACATAGTAGGGTACGCATTTTATTTACTTTTCATCATCAATTGATGCGTACTGTACTCAGTGTTCGTTAGTTTATACCGTGCGTGATATGCGCACGGGACATCTATGGTTCGTACCTTGTTGTTTTTTTTAGTGTTGGGTACCAGGTAAATTCATATCGAGATAACTTTGATATTCCATATATCGAATATCGATCGAGGAGAATTTTCGATATATCGTACCGAGACCAACAAAAATTATGGCGGTATATATCGCGATATGTAGTACTTTATATATATTATTTTTTATATTTTTATATAATATGTTATTTTAGCAAAAAAAGATAAATTGTCCGATACGCCACGTACGACGTGATTTTCGTTCCGTGACTAAAAGGTAGACATCGCAAAATGTAACCGACAAATTAGTACAAATTCTATAATTCACATAATTACTTATTTGGGGTATGGTTCATAGTTCAAAAGTAGGTGAAAGTAGGCCTATACAATATGCCTATAGTACGCAAAACATACAATATGACTTTAAGACCCAAATTGTATTGGTCGCAAAATGAAGTAAAATACTAACAGGGTTGAGCTGCACATCGATCATTAGAGAATAAAACGTCATGTCTAAATTTTGAAAAACATTGGACAAAAAAATATTTTTCTTTGAGTTTTGAGGTATCTTTTATTTAAATCGTCATATTTAAACGATCAATGGTCGCAGATAAAAGTAACGATCTAAAAAGATCACATGAAAATCCCATAACACAACTTACAATTGGACAATCGTTAGATTTGGACGATCGGACGGTCGCTGATCAAAGTAGTGATTTAAGAAGATCACATGAAAAGCCCATAACACAACTTACGATTAAAGGCGCCGAACAAAGGCCTTCCAAAAAAACGCCTGCTTTTGAACTATGGTATGGTTGCATCGGGAGATCTTTGTAATAGTATGGACAGTTAAATTTTTGTATTACAGAGGCCACAGTTACATCACTTTTTGTTTGTAAACAAGCCTTGACATACGTGTTTTAATATGAGTGGTTCCTTGTAAGTTGATGATCAAATCTTTAAAATCGTCAAAGATTTGAAAACCGACCATTTCCTTATGGAAATCCGTACTTTCGTATTATGTACGTGTACTTTGCAAGAGTACCACGACAATGTGCCTCAAAGATCTCTTTCACTCAGTTAACTTTCAGGAAAAAAACCGTATTTCATTTCGGCAAAGATTTTACGGTCACCTTGGCCGAAGGCACGTGACTTTGTAGACCTGTGGAAATTTTCATTTTATTTATTTATTTATGCCTCGATATATCGCCGATACGATAAATCGGGGATATCTTGTGATATTTTGATTTTCGATGTATCGAATAGATATATCGATTATCGCGTACCTGAAATTCGATATGTATCGATTATCGACAAACGGTCCTCGATACCCAAAACTAGTTTTCTTTAAGTAAGTTTTTTTTAGTGAAAGGTGTACTACTTGTCAGTGAATTACAGTACTCTACTCTACAATACTGCTCTACCAAAGTCAAAAGGCGAACATGCGGGCGGTGGAAATGCGGAGTTGTTGACGTATGTATGATTCGCAAATTTAAATGGTGACGACATAGAGAACGTCATGTTCCACGCTACCAGTTGGACACATAGTTCAAGACGTAGATATTGAAAAGTAAGCTTTAGCAAGTCTTAGAAGTTAGAGTCTAAGACTTAGAATATTTTTGGACCACCAACTATTCAATATCAAGTGTATTAAGTGTGGGATTTTAGTATTTAATGGAATAGTTATCTTTGAGTAAATTGGGGTTGAAGGCCGCCTATGAATGTAGACGTGAAACATATCTCCCGGATATTTTGGGTCTACAATTGTTACTAGACAATATTGGTCCAAGTACTTAGAATTTTGTTAGTAGATATTTAGGTGAGCCATTTACATACGTTTTAGATGATTTCTATATCTTTTGAGTATCTAGTTCAATTAGGATTGATCAATTCAATATACAATGTACATTCTACACAAAGTTAAGGAAATGAAAGCACTAAGTGCAATTTAAGATGTTTTGTGCTCTATTGTTTTTGATTTTCTTATAGTACATGTTTGTTTTGTTTAAATACCTCTTTCATTTGTAGTTACATATTTTACAGTATTGATCTAGTCTGATACGTATTCCTCTTTAGGTTTGCTTCTACTAACATGTCTGATAATGGCTCAGCTTCTGCCGCAAGTGTTCCTATTAGCCCTAGTGCTCCACCTTCTCCTCCAGGGACGAATATCCCAGGTGGTGCATGTGTGACTCTTAGTGGGAGTGGATCACAGCCGAGTCTAAATGCCCATGACCTTCAAAAGGTTATGGGCCCATTGCCCAAATTGCCTATCTTTGATGGATCGGACTACTTGTACTAGGAAGATATGCTAAGCTCCTATTTTGATGAGAGGGACTTGTCATCTATTGTGGATGGAACTGCCGATGAGACTGCACTGGATTAGGAAAAGAATTATCTCCACTCCCTTAATGTCTTGAAGCACTCAATGACAAAGGAATTGGTAATGTCTTACCTTGAGATGAAAAAGGCTTCTCAAATCTGCAATTCTGTGTCCTCCATTGGACCACAGAATACAGGAAGCCTCTAGATAGTATTTAACTAACCCACTTTAAGCCACAACCACTGCTGCCCAAGAAGGCAAACTGACAATTTGACTGCACCCCTGTGTAGCCTGGACTCCCCTGAGTCCGTAGAAAAAAAAATCACTGAAAACGGCCAACCAGGCGATAAGTTATAGGGTGGCAAAGATGCCAATTTATACAAACTCTCTGAGAGAGAGGACTATCTACCTAAATTTTCCTAAGTCCTAGTTTTTCCTAATTCCCTCTCACAGCTCCTATCTACTGCCTGTACGAACCAATCACAAAACTGTATAGTACTAGAAAGTACTACTGCCGATGTACTTTCTGTACGGCCTCTGTACGACAAGGCCATAAGTGGACGCGTGTATACTTTCCACTCATTCGTACGTTCCTCGGAATTCCCGCGACCGAATGATGTTTCCCCACGTGGCGCCAGGTGATGCCACGTCACTAAATGCCAAAGTGACCACTCCGGGATTCCGGCGATGATGTGCGCCGTTGGATTATATGTGAAACGTAATCTTGGCCGGAATAAATACTTGCGCGATATTTGTTCCGATGTAGAAATAAAATGCGTGGTATCTGTTTTGAATTAGCGTCGTACGACGTACTTTATAAAACTGTATATATGTACGCCGTAAACAATTTTAGTTAGATGAACTTTATCCTTTCGAACTAAATATATATCTATCACATACCATAGCACTTAGCATTGGTCCTAGTCTATTAGGATAAAGCTGACGGCTATCGGTCAACTTGACGAACCGAAGGTACCGGGATCAAATCTCTGGTCCGTCAAGTATATTTTTAGTAACATACTAAAAATAGCTGTCTGTTGAACTAAGGCAGCCATGGATCAACCTCTCTCTCTTTCCTTCAGTGACTACAGCAAGTATGGGGGCTAGAGAGCGGAGGTGGAGGCAGGCTGTCCGTCCTTTCCTTTTTCCTTTTATAAAAACATATTTAAACCTAGAAAATACTCTAGAAATCTATAAATTTCAACACTCCCCTTATTTTCTAGTCTAATTTAATTTTTCTTTCAACCCGCATTTTTCCCGACAATATTTTAGTTTAGGAGAGGGCACAAGTTTGGTCATCATGTCAGCCACCATTTCTTCATCAGGTCTATACACAAGATTTAGAATTTTATTTTCAACTTTTTCTCTTACGAAGCTTAATCTTATGTCCATATGTTTTGCTTTGAAATGGTGTTTTGGATTGGCTGCAATTGCAATTGCAGCTTGGTTATCGCAAAAGATTTCATGCACTCCCTCCTTCATAAATCCCAGTTCTTGTAACAATGATTTCACCCACATTAGTTCTTTTACAGCAGAACACGACGCCATATACTCAGCCTCCATAGTAGACTGAGCAACCACCTTTTGTTGCTTACTGCTCCAACAGCAAGCACCTTCCCCCACATACAAAACATATCCAGAAGTGCATCTTCTCATAGGTGCATCCCCATAACTGGCGTCACTCCAAGTGGTGATATCAGTATGCTCCCCTCCCAAATGCAACCATAACTCTCTAGTTCCCACCAGATATCTCATGACTCTCTTGGCTGCCTCCCAATCTCTCTTCCTAGGATCATTAAGACTCCTACTGAGTACTCCAACTTCTGCCGCTATGTCCGGCCTGGTACAGTTCATAAAATAGATTAAGCTTCCTACGACCTGTCTATAAGGAATAGACTTCATGAACTCTCTCTCCTCTAGACTCATCTGATCGTCTAAGATCATCACTCCTCCTTCTACACTCCCATCACTTACTTTTTTCAAGTCCATGGGAGTGGTACAACTGTTAGCATTTTCCATCTGGAATTTCTCAAGCATATTACCTATTGCTTCTTTCTGAGTAAGTCTGATAATCTTCTTCCCTCTATCTCTCTCCATTTAGATCCCCAAAATATATTTTGCCTCCCCTAAATCCTTCATATCAAATCTGCCCCTAAGATCTTTCTTTAGCCTATTGATATTATCTAAAGACTTACTTAACACAAGCAGATCATCCACATAAATTGCAATAAAAATGACACCATTCTCATCTTCAAACATATAGATAGAATGGTCAGAGCTGATCCGGATGTATCCCAGATCGGTGAGAAACTCATCTAGTTTTTTATTCCACTGTCGGGGAGCATGTTTCAGTCCATATAAGGATTTTATGAGCCTGCACACTTTGCTCTCTTCTCCTTCTTCCACAAACCCCTCGGGCTGCCTCATAAAAATTTCTTCCTCTAACTCACCATTAAGAAAAGCAGTCTTAATATCCATCTGGTGAATTTCCATGTCTTCCGCTGCGGCCAGACTGAGGAGAATCCTTACCGATGGGAACCGAACAACTGGAGCAAAGGTCTCCTCGTAGTCAATCCCCTCCTTTTGGGTGAACCCCTTTGCTACCAATCGAGCCTTATACCTCTCAATTGTATTATCTGGGCTCAGTTTTAGTTTAAATACCCATTTACATCCAATAGGTTTTCTGTCTGGAGGGCAATCCGCTAGTTCCCAAGTATTTGCTTCCATGATAGAAGCCATCTCATCATTTATGGCTCTAATCCATCTTTCTTTCTCTGGACTATTCACTGCCTCTAAGTAAGACTAAGTCTCATCTGGGTGAGATAGCTTAGTTACCTTATGGGCAACTTGTTTTTCCTGTATCCTTTTGCTGCTCCTCCTTCCTCCCTCAAACTCCGAAGCTGGAATGGATGGAAGTCTTGGATTTCTTCTCACTGTCTCATCGGCTCTCCTGTCCATAAAAACCGTATCTTGTCCCGCTTCTTCCATCTCTTCGAAGTCCATAGGAGTATGTGAGGTTTTTGGTGAGTCTCCTGTATCTTCGATCTCCCCTGAATCTGTAATCACAGTTTCACTCATGTCTTTTTCGGGAACGACTGAGTTCTCCTCACTTTCGGACTCAAATCTGATCCTTATCTTCTTTGTATATTTGAAGGGGTCAAATGACTTCCCTTCATCCATGACAACTAAGTGTTTGACCAGAATGATATCTTTCTTTGCTAAGTCATAGACTCTATATCCCTTAACATCCTCATCATATCCCACAAAGTATCCAGGTTTTCCTTTAGCATCTAGTTTCCAGTTTTTTCTATCCGTGTCAAGACTGTAAACTTGGCTACCAAATACTTTAAGGTGTGAGATATCTGGTTTCCTTCCAACCCATCTCTTATAAGGTGTCACTCCCTTTACAGCTGAGGTAATGACTCTATTTTTAATATAGTTGGCACAGTTCATTGCCTCTGCCCAAAATCTCTTTCCTATTTTCTTGTCTGCCAACATACTACATGCACTATCTCCTAGTGTTCTATTCAACCTCTCAGCTACCCCATTTTGTTCTGGGTTATATGGTACAGTTTTCTGGTGCTGCACTCCCTCATCTCTCAAATATTCCTCAAACTCGTTAGAGGTATATTCCCCCCCATTATCACTCCTTATCCTTTTAATGGGGGTTTCATGCAACTTCTCACTCCAAGCTTTATATTCTTTGAAGTAAGTTGATGCTTCAGACTTTGTTTTCAGAAAGTAGACTCTAGAGTATCTAGACCAGTCATCAGTTATTGTCATCATAAACCTCTTTCTTCCAATCGAAGGTACTTTTGCAGGTCCCCAAATATCTGTGTGGACTAAATCTAATACTTTCTCACCTCTATATGTGGCGGCTTTGGGAAAGGGAAGTCTGTGAGCCTTACCTTGAGCACAACCACTACAATCATCCATCATTTCATTATCCCCAAACTCAATGCCATCTACTACCCCAAGTTTTTTCATTTCCCTTAACCTATCAAAATGTACATGTCCCAACCGCTTATGCCAAATCATCACCTTAGGAACACCAACATAGTAATCATTCTTCTTTTCATTACTCAAGTTAAGCCTAAACATTCCTTGGCTACCCTTATCTGCTGTGAAGTAAACTTCATCCCCATACTTAGCTGTAAAGACTCCCTTTCTGGTGAAGGTATCAAACTCTTTGTCATCTAACACAGACGTAGAGACAAGGTTTTTACTCAGCTGTGGAATGTAAAGTACATCTGAGAATGTAAGTATAGAAGTCTTACCCTCCACTAAGACTTTCAGATCTACTGATCCCACTAGATCTGTAGTAACCACTCTCCCATCCCCATACTCTATCTCTACAGTAGGAATCTTTCTTAACTTAGTGAAGAGTTCTTTATCACGACACATATGCATGGATGCACCTGAGTCGATGATCCATCCTTCCTGTGGGGCTTCCCGGATGGCTCCAAGGGCACACTTCTGCCTCCGAGGAATCTCCTTCTCCTCCAAACTCTCGTCAAGAAGAAGCTCCCCATCCTCCTCAGAGGACTCATCCTCGGTTTCTCCTGACACCTTTGTAACCACAAGTGCCTTTTTCTTCCCTCCGGAAGAACCCCCTCCACGGTTCTCTTGGAGCCTCAGCTCTGATAGCTTGACACAATCTGCAATAAAGTGCCCCGGCTTTTTGCAAAAATGACAAAGACCCTTTGGGGGCCTTTGTCCCCCTGAATGATCTCTTTCCCCTCTATAAGGTTTCTTCGGGTCCTTTCCCCATCGTTCCCCTCCTACTGCTAGAGCTTGAATGCTCTTTCCTCCTCTCCTAATCTCCATTGTGTTTTCCTGCACAAGTATCATCCTGACTACTGTGTTCCATTTCCATGAACTATCAGGCATTCCCTGTACTCGGTACACTAAGTTTTCGAACTCATTTGGTAATTTCATGATAAGGGTGTTAACTTTCATTTTCATTGTACCTATCCACCCGGCACTTTCCATTTCTGTATACAAACAAGAAAGATCATTACAATAATCTAACATCTTTCCTCCTTTGTAAGTGTAACTCAATAGCTTTTGCTCAGCCAACTGGAGCTCCTGAATAGTTCCAGCTCTATAAATTTCCACCAAACTCACCCACAACTCCTCGGCCTTGTAAATGTGAAGATGAGGAGTGGCCAAACCTTGAGTGAGGTGCCTCAGAATGAAGTTCTTGGCAGCCATGTTTACATCCTCCCACATTTGAGTATCGTTCTCAACGGTCTTCACGATTGCCGCTCCCGATACTGTGGCAATAGGAGTAAGGGGTGTCTCCTTCCCTTTCCCCTTTTCGGACACACTGCTGTCCCCATCATCTGCCTCCTCCGCCGAGGCACCCGTTGTTGCAGGAAACCTTACTCCTCCAAATCCTGGTGGAGTTCCTGAAGGTGGACGTTTCACTTGTCCACTGACGATACCCCAGTATCGTTTTTCACACAAAGCTCCCATCATCATGGCTTCCCAATAGATGAACCCAGATCCATTGAAGGTGGGCACCCTAGAGGGTGGGCCCATAACCTGCAATTCTGTGTCCTCCATTGGACCACAGAATACAAGAAGCCTCTAGATAGTATTTAACTAACCCACTTTAAGCCACAACCACTGCTGCCCAAGAAGGCAAACTGACAATTTGACTGCACCCCTGTGTAGCCTGGACTCCCCTGAGTCCGTAGAAAAAAGAATCACTGAAAACGGCCAGCCAGGCGATAAGTTATAGGGTGGCAAAGATGCCAATTTATACAAACTCTCTGAGAGAGAGGACAATCTACCTAAATTTTCCTAAGTCCTAGTTTTTCCTAATTCCCTCTCACAGCTCCTATCTACTGCCTGTACGAACCAATCACAAAACTGTATAGTACTAGAAAGTACTACTGCCGATGTACTTTCTGTACGGCCTCTGTACGACAAGGCCATAAGTGGACGCGTGTATACTTTCCACTCATCCGTACGTTCCTCGGAATTCCCGCGACCGAATGATGTTTCCCCACGTGGCGCCAGGTGATGCCACGTCACTAAATGCCAAAGTGACCACTCCGGGATTCCGGCGATGATGTGCGCCGTTGGATTATATGTGAAACGTAATCTTGGCCGGAATAAATACTTGCGCGATATTTGTTCCGATGTAGAAATAAAATGCGTGGTATCTGTTTTGAATTAGCGTCGTACGCCGTACTTTATAAAACTGTATATATGTACGCCGTAAACAGTTTTAGTTAGATGAACTTTATCCTTTCGAACTAAATATATATCTATCACATACCATAACACTTAGCATTGGTCCTAGTCTATTAGGATAAAGCTGACGGCTACCGGTTAACTTGACGAACCGAAGGTACCGGGATCAAATCTCTGGTCCGTCAAGTATATTTTTAGTAACCTACTAAAAATAGCTGTCTGTTGAACTAAGGCAGCCATGGATTAACCTCTCTCTCTTTCCTTCAGTGACTACAGCAAGTATGGGGGCTAGAGAGCGGAGGTGGAGGCAGGCTGTCCGTCCTTTCTTTTTTCCTTTTATAAAAACATATTTAAACCTAGAAAATACTCTAGAAATCTATAAATTTCAACAAAATCTGGTTTAGTGTACATGCTATGTATGTTCAACTTGATGTCACTGTTCAGACTAATATAGCAGCACAAATTTTTGAATTTAGATATTCTAGAGGTAGTATGTCAGATCATTGCCATGCTATGAAAAGGTTGTTCCTTCAAAGTACAAGTGCAGGTGGGGACTTTTCACCACCTCAGCAAGCTATGTTGTTGATGAGAACTTTACCCAATGAGTATAAGGGAGCCATGAATAGGCTTAGGGCTCTTCCACAACGTCAATGGAACATAGCATTAGCACTTCAACTTATTTTGAGTGAAGAAGCTAACCTGATTTCACAAAGAGGTAGTAGTAAGTTTTTTTAGGCAATAGCTAACCAGTTTTCGAATTCTAAAATTGGTAGTGGCAGTTGTAGAGGTAGTGGTCGTAGAAGGTCACCTTTGACATGTTATTACTGTGATGAAAAAGTGCATGTGTTTAGAATGTGTAATACATACAAGAGAGCGAAAGCCACAGGTTTTTTTTCTCTCTGGATGGGACGAAGTCAGGTTCCTTCTCAATCAAATGGTCGACGAACTGCTCTCTTCAACAAACTTAAGTAGGAGGACGTGAGCAACTTTCCCATCAACAGCAAAAAGAAATACTTTGCGATGGCATAAACAACGGAAGTCGTGGAGGAAAACGGATGGATAATGGACTCCTTTATCTGCACACATGTGTCGCAATCGCCATCTGTTTGAAAATATTCAACCTATTTCACACATCAAATTTTATTTTAGTGATGATACCTTTGCTGAGTCGAAAGCAAAAGGGAAGGTATGACTTATGTTGAACGTAGAGGGAAAACCTGTGAAAAGGGTCTTCGAAGATATGTTGCATGCCCCAGATTTTAAAAGAAAATTTTTCTCTACGTCAGTGATAGAAAAGAAAGGTTTTAAGACTATATCTGAGAATAGAAAAAAAAACCATGAGTAAGAATGGGAAAATAGCTACAAAGGGATTTGCTGGAGAAAACAATTTGTATCGGTTGAGTCTTGCAAATGATAATGACAATGATGTTATATACTCAAGTGTAATCAGTGATTTTGATTTATGGCATAAACGTTTAGGACATGTGAATTATGATAGATTAGAAAAGGTGGTAAATCAATAAATGGTGGATGGTGTAAAGATTAGTCAAAAACCAGCATCAAATGTGAGTGATGGTTGTGCAATGGGAAAATTCATCAGTTGCCTTTCCTTTCGCAAACTGATCATAGAAGTAGCACGGTGCTAGAACTAATTTTTTCAGATGTATCGGGGCCATCTAGGTATCCATGTGTGGGAGGAGCTAAGTTTATGCTTACCTTTACTGATGACTATAGTACATTTACTACAGTACATTTTTTGAAAAGTAAGGATAAAGTCTTTTCAAAATTTAAAGAGTATAAGGCTTGGGTTGAAAATCTGTATGAGAGAATGATAGCACGATTCAGATCTGATAATGAAAGGGAGTACATTTCTAATGAGTTTGCAAAATTCCTAAAATTGCATGGAATCTCACGTCAGCTAACCGTTCTTTATTCTCTGAAACAAAACGGTGTTTCAGAGAGGATCAATAGGACCATATTAGACTGTGTTAAGACAATGTTGGCTGATATGGACATAGATTTCAAATTTTGGGTAGAGGCTATGCATTGTGTAGCTTATGTGAGAAACAGGCTAGAAACAAAGGCAGTAAAAGATAAAACTTCCTACGAAATTTGGAAAGGACGCAAACCAGATCTAAGTCACTTCAAAAAATTTGGAAGTAAGATATTCTTGCTAGATAATGATCCACAAAAATGGGAATTAGAGCCAAAATGCATACCAAGGATATTTCCAGGGTATGGTGATCATGCCAAAGGTTATAAAGTATATGACATTAAGAGAAATAGAGTAGTGGTTGCCACCAACATCATAGTGAAGGATGAGGGAAAAGGAGTAGATGTATTTAGTCAGCGTACAGATGAAAAAAAAGATCGAAGTGTTGATTATATCTTTTTTGAGGAAAATCCTATATTTTTCAAGAAAGATATAGAAAATGCATCGACATCAACTCAAAGTGACTTGCAATCATCTTCTCCACCAGAAACAGGAAGTGTTATGCCAGAAAGAGTTGCATACTCTCCTCTACCTCAAGCCAAAACTAAGTCACAAGAAGAATCACATGTATCGAGGAGGAGGACCCAACCATCTATACCAGCGAGAGAGTTTCTAGGTGGAGTTAGGCGAAGTGCACGACTCAGGGAAGAAAATGCAACCTTTGCTCACTCAACACACACACAAGAGCCTCTAACATAAACGGAAGTTTTTCGAATAATGAAAGGGAACACTGGGTGGAAGCAGTCAATGAAGAAATGAAGTACATCATAGAGGCCCAAACATGGGATCTGGTGGAACTTCCTCCAGAAAGAAAGGCTATTGGAAGTAAATGGGTGATTAAATTCAAATTAAACTTAGATAATACCATAGACATGTATAAGGCTTGCTTGGTTGCTAAGGGATATAATCAAAAGGAAGGGATAGATTATGTAGAAACTTTTTCACCGGTTGTAAGGTTTCCATTTGTCCGCATCTTACTTACACTAGCTGTCATAGAGGATTTTGACATCCACCAAATGGATGTCAAGTTTGCCTTTTTGCATGGTGATTTAGATGAGGTTATTTAAATGAAGCAACTTGAGGGTTGTAAGGAAGCAAGAAAATAAAATCTTGTGTGCAGACTTTTAAAATCTTTGTATGGCCTAAAACAAGCCCCTAGGCAATGGAACCGAAATTTAGATGATTTCTTAACAAGATTAGGATTTACTAGAATTAGCTCATATCATTCTGTATGTCGTGTGTGGTGATAATCCTGATGAGGTGATATTCATTGCTATGTATGTTGATGATTTGATGTTATGTAGTAGGAACAAAGAAGGAATTGCTAGAATGAAACACGCTCTTAATTCAAAAATTTGAAATGAAGGATTTGGGTGAGGCAAAATAGATCCTTGGAATACAAGTTGAAAGAGATAGAGAAAAGAAAATCATTAGGCTAATTCAAAAACAAGCGATAGGAAACATGTTGGAGAAAATTGGTTTGGTTGATACCACAGGTTGTGCAAATCCTATGGAGTATAAGCAAAAACTTGAAAGAATGGAGCATGAGTTTGGAGTCATAATAGATGAGGAACTCAGTGCAAAAAAGCAAAAATTTATATCCCAAATACCCTACAGACAACTAGTAGGAAGTCTGATTTACTTCGTGAATTGCACTAGGACCGATATAGCTGTAGCAGTTGGTGTGTTGAGCAGAAGTCTACAAAATCCACGAAGAAAAGACCAGGAGGCAACAAAAAGGGTCTTAAGATATCTTGTTGGGACCAGAAATCTTTGGCTTACTTCGAGTGGGGACAAGGTTAGCATTAATACTTGGAGTGATGCTAGCTATGGTGATGTGCCTAGGAGGAAATCTACAATTGGGTATGTCATTCAGATTCAAAGTGGAACTTGTAGCTGGAGTAGTAAATTTTAAAAAGTCACGGCACAATCGACTATGAAAGCCGAATACATGGCTGCGAGCGCAGCCTTAAAAGAGTTGCTTTGGATTAATGCATTTCTTCAAGAATTAGGGTTTACACAACACGAAACACAAATAATGTGGTGCCACAATCACGTAGCCATTTTTGTGTCTACAAATCCAAGTCACCATTTTAAGAGTAATTATATGGACGTACAGCTACATTTGGTACGAGAAAAGTAATTGCAAGAGTAGTGAAACTTTGTTATTTGCATGATGAGAAAATAGTTGCAGACATGTTGACAAAAGCCCTTCCATCTCTTAAGCTTGACTAGTGCAGAAAAGCATGTGGTCTAAGTTAGTAAGTCTTCTAAAGCTTAATGGGAGTATTAAAAAGTAAGCTTTAGTAAGTCTTAGGGTGAAGTTCCATCATACGTTTCTGTAATTGTACGGAAAACTCTACAGACCGAGTCGATTGAGTCGATGTTCTATCACGTGAGTCTGTAAGCCACGTGTTCTAAATAGACTAACACCACGCAAGCTACGATCCGATATTGAAAATCTTTCAGATTTTTAGCACCGACAAACTTAACTTCAAATCTTGCCTTGCGTACCATGTACCTGCATACGAAGTAATCATACGACAAAACTTTTATACTTTTTGCAGACGCCAGTTTGTACGCCAACTCATTTTTTAAGGTTTCATTTTTCGAACATAATGAAAGTCCTTTGAGAGAATTAGTGTGACGAGCAAATTTTACCAAAAATAGCGTGACGAAGGAATATTACGAAATTTCGTTTTTATTTTCGGTTGTATTTTGGAAACAGTATGTCATGTTTCGTTGGTTTTTCATCATGACATGTAGCTTAATCGTCCAGCGTGTCACTATTTTTTTTTCTGTAAATGTCAACCCACCTCGATGAAGCGAACTCCTCGCACATGAACATTCGACGGTCAGTATTACCTCCAAGACTTTCGGAGAGTATCGGCAAGATTCTGTGTAATGTTGCTTTTTGTATAAAAACAAAATAGGCGGTACGATTTGGTACGGAGGGTCGTGGATTTCTGTAAACTACGCCACTTTTCGCCTGATGGAACGTCACCCTTAGAAATTAGAGTCTAGGACTTAGAATATTTTTGGACCACCAACTATTCAATATTAATTATATTTAGTGTGGATTTTTTAGTGTTTACTAGAATTGTTATCTTTGAGTAAATTTGTGTGTACGGTCGCCTATGAATGTAGACGTGAAACATATCTCCCGGATTTTTTGGGTGTACATATTGTTACTAGACAATTTTGGTCCAAGTACTTAGAATTTTGTCAGTAGATATTTAGATGTACCTTGTACATACGTTTTAGATGTTTTCTAGATCTTTTGAGTATTTAGTTCAATTAGGATTGATCAATTCAATACACAATTTACATTCTACACAGAGTTAAAGAAATGAGAGCACTAAGTGCAATTTAAGGTGTTTTGTGCTCTATTGTCTTTGATTTGTTTGTAGTACATGTTTGTTTAGTTGAATGACCTATTTCATTTGTAGTTACATAACTTACAGTATTGATCTAGTTTGATACGTATTCCTCTTTGGGTTTGCTTCTGCTAACATGTTTGATGATGGCTGAGCTCTTGCCGCAAGTGTTCCTATTAGCCCTAGTGCTCCACCTGCTCCTCCAGGGACGAATATCCCAGTTGGTGCATGTGTTACTCTAAGGGAGAGGGATAGTGGGAGGGAAAGGGAGAGTTAGAGGGAGAAGAAAAGTCAAAGAGGGAAAAAGAGGGAGAGGATGAGAGGAGGGAAACAACAAGGGAGGGGTAGGGGGGGGAAGAGAGGAGAGGGAGAGGGGAAGGGAAAGAGAGTGGGAGGGAGAGAGAGAGAAAGGATGCGATGGGTGGTAGGGAGAAGGAAAGGGGAGTCAGAATGGTGAGAAAGGGCTAGTGATGAAAAGGAGAGGAAAGGAGATGGAAAGAGGGGGAGGAAGAGGTTAAGGAATTGGGAGTGGGAGAGGTAGAGAAAGAGGGAGAGGGAGGGAAAGAGGGGAGGAGGGAAAGGACGATATAGATGAAGAGGGAGAGGGAGTGGAAGAGGGAGAGAGAGAGGGAGATAGAGGGGGAAAAGTAGAGGGAGAGGGACATGAAAGGAGAGAGAGAGTGGGAGTATACGGGAGAGGACGAAGGAGAGGGAGAGGGCAAGGAAGAGAGTAGGGGGGTGGGGTATACTAATGAGAAATGGAGATAGAGGTAGAGAGAGAGGGAGAGGTAGGGAGAGGGGAGAAAGAGGGTGAGGGAGAGGGTGAGGGAGAGGGAGAGGGTGAGGGAGAGGGAGAGAGAGTGGTAGAGGAAGAGCAAGTACGTGGAAAGTTGGAGGATGAGGGCAAGGGAGAGGCGAATGGAGGAGGAGAGGGAGTGAAGAGAGGAAGGGGAAAGGGGAAGGGGAGAGAGAACGAGAGAGGGAGAGGTGGAGGGAGGGGGGGAGAGGGAGAGGAAGAGGGAAACATGGAGGGATTGTCGAGAGAGAGGGAGAGGGGGATGGAGCGGGAGAGAGATAGAGGGCAATGAATTTTGAGTGTGAAAGGTAAAGGGAGAGTGTGAAGGAGACAAGTTTCCAGAAGGCTCAACCAGACAGTAGTTTCTAAAATTCTAACTTAAATACAGTGGCTACTTGTGGAAACTTCACTTAAGGGCCCTACTCGACCAATTCCTACTCCTCAGACACCTAACAACACCGTGTATCACTATTAGTGTTAAAACTTTCTCCGTATATTCTTGTCGGATCACAGATTTGACGGTGGCGATTGAAAGCTAAGATTCCCTCCTTCCGATTGGTGGTCTCAAAGTGAAAATAGGACAAGTGTGTTCAGAGAAAAGGTGTTTCGAGTGGTGAATTTGTATTAACGCTAGTAGCGATTTACGGTGTCCTGCTGGTTTTTGTGCGATTCTGCTTGATTCTCAGATTCGGCGATTGAATTGCTTCGTACTTTATTGTAAATCGGATCGACAACATTTAACGTTCTGTCTGACAGATTCACACCAATTATCCATACATCTTAAGTCCCTCGCTCCCTCCTATTAGAGGATTAGACATGAACATTCAAAAGCAATAGTAAACAAGAAGAAAACGCAACCAAGGTTAAATGACAATAACAAAGTTAGCTGCAAAAGAAAGAAAAATATGTTTTCTAGATAGGAATTCAAAGTCTCTAATGGTATACAGAAAAAAAGGTAATTGAAAATAAACCAAACATTTAAGTACTATTAATTAATATAAAGGAAGGTGTTACCAGATTAAACGCTAATTCCTCCCTGATCTAGTGGTCGAGCTTTGCAGGATATTGCTCACACGTATTGGCTAATTAATTTATTTAGTGCGCACATATTTGTAAGTAAATGTTTAATTAACTCCAGCGCATAACCTTAAACAGGTAGTGGAGAACTCAAAGCGACACATGTCACACCTCTCGCCATCATCCGGTCCAAGCGTGAGGAGAAGGGGAAGAGAACGGATGCGAGGAAGAGAGGTAAGGAGAAAGGAAAAGTGTGTGGAGGAGAGAAGTTTGCGAAAAAGAGTATCGTTGAATTGTGCGTCGCGTGACCAAACGTATTTATTGAGCCGACGTCGATTAAATCCTGTTAGTTTTGGAATCTACCGAATATCCGACAAAAAAAAACCTACGTCAATAAAATCCTGTATGTTTTATTATTTTGGAATCATTTGATTATCCGACAAAATATAATCTTGTTTGTGTCCCACTTGCCAGATTTGTCCTTCAGATCTTTAAAGTTATATTAGCTCCCGAATATGCGGGAGTGACTCAAATCGTTTGTACTTTGTAGGATTGTACCGCGCCATATGGTGACGTGACGGCTGGGCATCGAGTTTTGAATATGTTTCGCAGTGAGGAGCGCTCCAATTGGATAGAAAGATTGTTGATCCGAACGCTTGAAACGTGACGTCTCCATGAGCGTTTCTTTGTAACACTCGGTAGTTCCGTATTGTTGGGAATTGTACGGATTCCTGTTTTGATGGACTACAGTACACCGCGAATCGTTATTAGCGTTGAGAAATTATTAGTGTTAAAAATTAATTAGGGTTATTAACACTAATTACGATTTCTACTTTTTTTGAAAAAAAAGTTTAACGCTAAGGGTGAAGTTCCATCAGACGTTTTTGTAATCGTACGGCAAACTCTACAAACCGGGTTGATTAAGGGTGGACTCCCATTAGAAAAAAAATGGGTTTTTTATTGACGGCTGTACCGTTTCGTACAGAAAAAAAAAAAATCAAGGAAAACAACATTACAGAAAAATGTCCAATGTTGAAGGTGTAAACTCGCACCATCAGATTCTACTTCACTTTTTATCCGAGACGCCACATCACCAACCCTACAGTTTGTTAAAACCGTGCACAGGAAGGACATTTCTCGAATACAGAACGTGTATTAATAGGCCGCATGGAAAAGGTAAAAAAAATCTACGAGGAGCGTGCGCATATGTGCGAACACGTCGCAAGGGCCATGTGCCTTCTGCCAATGTGGCTGCGAATCTGCCGAAATTATCCCATCACGCTCCCACCATCAAATTTTGCAGCCGCCTTTTTGTTGTTGCGTTTTGAAATTTTGGGTAGTACATTTAATGCCCTATATACGAGTCATTAATTACCTCCGACGGTACAGATATTTCCTTTGGGGTTCAGATATTACCTCCGCTCTTACAGATATTGCGTTCAGACTTTGCATTCTAAGATTCTTTCAAGATTTTAAGCATCTAATGTTAACCAACGTATTACCAACCAGAATGAAGCACGCAAATAAAAAGTGGTTTACTATCGCAACCTAATGGAAGGTACACCTTTCAGTAAAATTTTCTGTACAATTACTGAGACTCTTAATGGAAGTCCACCCTGATTCGATGTTCCATCACGTAGAGTTTGTAAACCACGTGTTCTCAATTGATTCGCACCTCGCAAGCTACGACCCGATATTGAATATCTTTCAAATTTTTAGCACTGGCAAACTTAACTTCAAATCTTCATTAACGTACCATGTACCTGCGTACGAAGTAATCATAGGACATAACTTTATACTTTTTGTAGACGTCAATCAGTACGACAACTTATTTTTTTTGGGTTTTTGTTTTCTAACATAACGGAAGTCCTTTGAGAGATATAGTGTGACAAACAAAAGTTACCCAAAGTAGCGTGACGAAGGAATGTTACGAAATTACATTTTTATTATTGGTTGTATTTTTGAAAGCGCGTGTCATGTGAAAAAATCGTCAATTTTCGTTGGTTTTCCATCATGACACGTAGCTTAATCATCTACCGTGTTACAATTTTTTTTCTGTATCTGCCAACCCACCTCCTCGAGGTGGGTTGACAGTTTCAAAGAAAATGAAGTGAATGCTTCGCAGATGAACATCCGACGGTCAGTATTACCTCCTAGACCTTCGGAGAGTATCGGCAAGATTCTTTGTAATGTTGTTTTTCGTATAAAAACAAAAAAAACGGTATAGTTTGGTACGAATAGTCGCGGATTTTTGTAAACTACCCCACTTTTCGTCTAATGGAACGTCACCCTAATTCACCACAACCTTAATTAACGTAAAAAAAAAGTGTTATTAATTCTATTTCAGGTTTTGGGGTCAAAATTTGGGGGTGTCAACGTCCATACTAAACAACATCATTGTACTTTTTACTCTTGACATCGTGGAAGGTATGAGGGAGATGTACCATTAATTGTGGACATATTCGGGTAAGGGCGGGTACTAGTAGTCACAAGAAATCGAGTTTTTGTTAATATTTTATTCATAAACGCTTATCAGGTACCGGCTAACAATTTAAGAGCGTGACATAACCTGGCCGGATTTCAAGTGTTCAGATTTTGAAGAAAAAAAAAATGTCGGATTCCGCTATCGGAGATTTCGACTTTTGCGATCTCCGGATATGAGGTCGGGAAATTGCGATACGGAACGGATTGCCAACAAATTTTCAAATGGCGCCCCCCCGCGATACCTTCGTACTGCAAATGTTTAAACCCGCACTCACCCAGTCGATATATCGTGATGATATTTTGCTATTCTCCAAACGATATTCCAATCCTCCTCATCGATCGATATATAGACATAGCGATACTTAATATATTCTGATATTCAGGTATCCGATTCACAACACTACACCACGAATCTTAATCAGAGTTATGTACGCTAATTCCGTCACCCCAAATTTTGACTCTATCACTATAAATAGAGTACGTTATTCTAAATTATTCTTTACATTATTCAAGGTACTTTTTGAATGAGCGTTAATAACGCTAATATAGTGCCGTTTTAAATAGTGTGGCGTACGGTCGGTGTCTGACCGTACAAATTGTACTTTATTAAGTAGAGAGTACAAATAATGATTAAGTACAGGCCGTTTTAACAAACCGTGTAATGCAAACGTCATAATGACGTGAAACTGTATTTTTTGTCAAATTCTGTACGTAATTTACAGTTGATATATTCAGCGCCCAAATTTACGCCCAAATTAGAGTTATTGATAAATTAGAGTAAAATTACTTTTTGGAAAAGTTCTTTCACACAAATTAGAATAACTAATTTTTTTTCTTTTTTACTCTAATTTTTTCTTTACTCTAATTACGATTCGCGGTGTACAGTACACCGCAAATCGTTATTAGCGTTATGAACTCTATATCGGCACCCCAAAATTTTGACATTAATACCTTAAATAGAATAAACTACACTATTTAAGGACGTGGACCATAATTTGCCACGTCTCCTGGCACCAAATTAGAATGAATGACGCTAATTTTTTCTTTACACTAATAATTTCTCAACGCTAATAACGATTAGCGGTGTAGTTTGAAGTACATCTCACCTCGCGACTATACTTTTCTAACTTGTTCGCTTATGTGCATCTTTATCTAAAGCCGCTAATTCTTGTAATTTCGAGCCGCTATTTTTTACGGCGGTAGTTGCGGATATTCGGCCGTTAGCTTAACTCGTCAGTTTGGGTCCGATGGTGTTTTACTGTCCATTTTGTACGATGTTACTGTACGGGTACACAAAAGTACAAGATATCGAAAAAAATGACTAAAGGTAAGGTTACACCAGGAGGTCTTTGTAATAGTACGGACAACAAAATTTATGTATTAGAGAGGCCTTAGTTACATCGCGTATCGTCTATGAATAAGTTTTTACATACGTGTTCTGATTTGAGTGGTTCCACGTAATTTGACGATCAAATCTATAAAATGGTCAAAGATTTGGAAACCGACCATTTTCGTATGGAAATCCGTACTTGCATATTACGTACGTGTACTTCGCAAGTGTACCCCGTCAATGTACCTTAGAGATCTCTTTCACTCTGTTGACTTTCAGGAAAAAACCGTATTTCTTTTCGGCAAAGATTTTACGGTCACCTTGTCCGAAGGCACGTGACTTTGGGGACATGTGAAAATTTTAATTTTGCTTCTTCGCACATGTTTATAGTCCACCTGTAGCTATTTTACAGGTTTTGTATTGGTGAACCCTCCTCCGCGAGGTGGGTTGAGCAATACAGAGGCGGATGGAGCGATTGATTCGCGGATGAAGACCAGAATACAATCAAACGGACAATGTTTTCTCCCGGATCCTTGGAGAATCGTAATCTTATTTTCTGTAATGTTCTTTTTCAAAAACTCACGATGAGATAGAACGGCATGGTACGGGCAAGTACAAAATTTTGTATCAAACCTCACTTTTCGTCTAATGTAACCATACCCTAATTTTATCGGTTTAACGAGTCGATCGGAGGAATTGTCGTTAGTGGATGAATGGCAGCGTGATTACGTCATGGTTTTAATGTGCAGGAAAAGAAAGAAAACACAAGGCCATTAAACAGCGACAGAGGGACGCTTTCAAACTTTACATTTGTTCAGTTTAGAGTGGCTGGCATATTGTCAAGCTTTGGGAATATTTGTACATCTTCACGTCTTCAGGTTATATAAGTAAAGCATTCACGCTAGTGTTCATTTAGTGGACTTCTACTATATTTCCGCCTAAGAGTTATGTATGTGGTGGTCTATGGTCCTATATGCTCTTCTTTTAGTGAACTTATGCTTCCATTTTATAAAATATGCTTTTATGGTCGAACACCTTCTTCGTAATATTGAGATTGGCCGTTTTTGGCACTCATGGTAGAACTGATGCATTTTATCAATTATGCTTTGTGAACCTGTTTTTTGTTACTTCCATGACATCACACATATTCTCTTACCGTCACTTTTGAGGTCGTCAAATTATGTGATTGAGTAATTGGGGTTGACAAATTATGAGCTCGTAGGCCTAGATAGAAAAGTTTAAGGGCTTTGACTCGTGAATTTGAACACATAGGGTACAAGTGGATAGCAAGAAAAAGGTTGTTGTGGCGTTATCACTAATTTTGATCTCAAACCATTTCTTGGTGATCATAACAAGGTCAAGGATGTTGAAAAAGAACTAATAACATACCTAAATAGAAAAGAGTCCAAAATTATCGCACATTCGGATATAAAGAAGTCCAAACTTGAACATACTACCGAGCATAACTAAGAGCCAAAACATTTTGGGAATAACCTCTCAATGAGGATACAAACTTCCTACTTCGAACCACTTGTTATAATTTACTAATTGAGAGCATCCATTCCTATTTGCAAGCTTTGATAATTCACTTCCATGTGGCGAGGGGAAAAATGTGCAACACTTTGGGACAGAGGCCAAAGTGTTGCATTTTCACAAACGGATGGGAAGGAACCCCACAGCGTGACGCCTTACAATCGAACCCATTGACACCTTGTGATTACACGTATCACCGTCTATTCCCGCATAGGCTCACAATGTGCCACGTACATGCATGTCCATGCTCAGGAATACGCATTGTCAAGTACAACCAAGCACTCGTCACATCACACGACATGATCAGTCTCTTGAAGCCATTTTCAAAAAGAGGCACCAGAGGAACGAATGGGTTATTTCGGTTGTATTTTGCGGTTTTTTAAGGTTTTTTTAAAACATGCCGTCTACACGATTGCCTATAACGGGACAGTCAGGTTTTGATTGGCCAAATTCAATCTTTCCAGGACAAAGATAGGGCGCAATATAAGTAACCATTTTTCACCTTTTTGGAATCCTTTTAGGTCGTTGTTTATTGCAAGATCTGTTAAATAATAGCGATCACGGAATACACTACATACAGCTCGAGGTTTCCATGGGCCCCGAAAAGGGGGGGAGGGACCAAAGGTTAGAGGCAAGCTAGAGGAAGGGGACAGAGAAAGTGAGAGAGAGATAGCGGAAAGATCAAAGAAAGATGCAAAAAAAGAAGAAAGGCTAACGAAAGGTTGACAAGAGAGAGACACATTTTTATTTTTTTTTATCTTTTTAGTTTTTATATTTTTTTTATTTTTTAATTATTTTTTTGTCCTTTTAATATTGTTTCATTATTATTCATTTTTTCCTTCTTTTTTACTATCTCTTTTTTTTTATTATTATTATTATATTTCTCCGTTTTTTTTTTTCTTCTTCATTTGTCTTCTTTCTAATTTTATTTTGATATGTTTTTTTAATCTTTTGTTTCAGCACCTTCTTTCTATTTCTTTTTTAATTTCAAGTTAAGATAATGAAACTAAAAGATAATATCATTTGTAACAAATACGATAAATTAAAACACTAAAAAATGTAAAAAAACGTTAACAAGACATTCTTGCGACGAAACAAAATGGCAAACACTAAACTAAATCACGACAATAAAGGTCCTATGCACTAAATTACTAACTACACCGTGTATCGCTATTAGTGTTAATAATTTTTTCACCACTTAAAAAATATTTTCTTTTAACACGCTTGCCGGATCTTGGATCTGTCAGATGCGATTGAAAGCCTAGATTCCCACCTTACCATCAGTGGTCTCCATTTGAATATCGGACAAGTGTGTGCGGAGAAAAGATGCTTTAAGTGACAAAAACATTATTAACACTATTAACGATACATGGTGTACTGTACAGGACTAAACAACACCAACGACTTAATTATAACCGGGACAAACATTAAACTAAACGAAACATTGCAACAATTTAAACTAGGACTTTAACTAAACGGAACTTAATCCAACGCCAACTAAAACAAAAACGTACCTTCGACCAAACCGCCAATTCACCCGATAGTCTAACAATTTTGAGAGGATGGAAAAAGAGAAATAGAAGTGGAGACAACAGTAAATATACTTTGAAACATGGTTCAAAAGTAGGTGAAAGTACGCCCATACAATATGCCTATTGTACGCAAAACATACAATATGACCTTAAGACCCATATTGTATTGGTCGCAAAATGAAGAAAAATAGTAATAGGGTTGAGTTGCACATCAATCGATAGAGAATTTAACGTCATGTCTAAATTTTGAAAAACATTCGGACAAAAAAAAAATATTGGTGAGTTTTGAGATATTTTTTATTTAAACCGTCAGATTTGGACCATCGGACGATCGCTGATCAAAGTAGCAATCTAAAAAGATCACATGAAAAGCCCACAACACAACTTACGATAGGACCATCGTCAGATTTGGACGATAGGACGGTCGCTGGTCAAAGTAGCGGTCTAAGAAAATCACATGAAAAGCCCATAACACAACTTACGATAAAGGCGCATACAAAAGGCGTACAATAAAAACGCCTTCTTTTGAACTATGCTCTGAAACAACTAAACCAACAACAAAAAACAACAACAACAAAAACAAAAACAGCAACGACTTTAATTTGAATAATTTTGTAGTGACAATGGTGTAAATTATGTTAAGAAAAGCACGAAAAATACGTTTTTTTTTTTTGTTTTAGAGCATTTGTTTTTCAGGGTTTGGCCTTTCAATGTAAGCTATAACCTTCTAACAACGGTGAACTTGGAAACGAAACTCAACATTGTGGAGACTCGACCTTCAAAAGCATAGTGAACAAGAAAATGAATGATGTTAAGCTTTAAAAGAAACCAAAAAAAAGTAAACCATTCATTTACTCTCTTCCTTTCCCTCTCTTTTCTCCCTTCTTTGCCCCTCCCTATCTTTTTTATGAAGCAAAAAAAGAAGAAAGGCTGACGAAACGTTGACGAGAGAGGGAGACGAAAGAAAAAGGAAAGAATGAAAAAAAAAAAGACAAAAGAATAGAAAGAGGAAAGAAAAGACTAACGAAAGATAAAGGATAGAGAAAAAAAAAAAAAAAAGGAAAGACAAAAGACAGAGAAGGTAGGAGAAAGAAGAAAGAAAGATGAAAGAAAAAAAGACAAAAAGAATGAAAAAAAAATCGTGATAGAGAGAAAGAACAGTGAGAGAGAGAGACAAGAGACAACAAAGTTCCCCTTTATCCATAATTACTGCCTCCTGAATACCAACTAACTCACTAGGGGGGGGAGGGAGCGGCCTAGGTGAAGAATAACTTCTGACGCCCTTCCCTCAACGCCCCCCCAAAAAAGGTCTTTCCCCCCCCCGCCAAAAAAATGGCCCTACCCTTCCCTCCTTCCCTACTGAGGAGCAATTTCAGACAGTGGGGTTTCAAATAGAAAAAAAAAAGGTAAAAAAAAAAAAGTAAAAAAAAAAAAATAACAACGATAATAAAAACAACAATAATAATAATAAAAATAATAACAAACCTATAAATAAATACAATACGACCGTCTTTCAAAAAAAAAAATGATCAGGATCAGAAAACCTGACTAACATAATTTTCTATTTATTAAAATTTATAAATAAATAACTAATAAATAAATATCGCGACCGTTTTCAGGAAAAGAATGATTCGATTCAAAAATAACGGAAAACTGAAAAAAAGCTCACTGCTTTTACCTTCAAAAGAAAAACAAAGGGCGGGGGGGGGGGAGGGGAGAAGAAACTGCCTTGAATGAGGTTCAAAAAAACCAAACGATAAAAAAAAAGTTGCAACGATTGCAAAATCCCTTTTTATATTTCTGGAATCTATTTATATGGCCCGCATTTAAAGGAGGGACGGGCAGGAGGGGGGAATGGAAAGGGGAAAGGGGGAGGAAAGAGGGGGAAAGGGGGAGTGGGCAGGTAACACCGATTTAAAAACAGAAAAGGTTCAAAAAAAGAAAGAAAATGAAAAAAAGATAATCACAAATAACTAAAACAAACTTCGATTGAAAAAAAAAGGGGGGGGGGAGTAGAAGTGGTAATCCCTAATTTAAGAGAAGGAAAAAGAACAACATTCACTAAAACACACCTTTTACCTGAAGTATATACATATGTACATATACATGCATATCTATATATAAATATATATATATATATATTATATATATATATATATATACATATATATATATATATATACATATATATATATATACATATATATATATATACATATATATATATATATACATATATATATATATACATATATATATATATATATATACATATATATATATACATATATATATATACATATATATATATATACATATATATATATATACATATATATATATATACATATATATATATATATATACATATATATATATATATATGTATATATATATATACACATATATATGTATATACATATATATACATATATATATATGTTATATATATACATATAATATATATATATATATATATATATATATATATATATATATATATATATATATGTATATATATATGTATATATATGTGTATATATATACAATATATATATACATATATATACATATATATATATACATATATATATATATAGAGATATGCATGTATATGAATATATGTATATATATATATATATATATACACACACATATACAACATCAATATCAATAAATTTACTGCTATATCGATTTCGATAAATTTACTGCGATAACGATATCGACAAAACTTCTGCGATATCAATATCAATAAGTTTACTGCGATATCATTATCCATAAATTTACTGAGAAATCAATATCAAAAAATTTGGGACGATACCAATATCAATAAATTTACTGCGATATCAAGATTGATAAATTTACTGCGATATCAAGATTGATAAAATTACTACGATATCGGTATCGATAAAGTTACTACGATATCAATATCGATAAATTTACTACGATATCAATATCGATAAATTTACTGCAATAGCAATATCAATAAATTTGCTGCGATATCACTATCCATAAATTTACTGCAATATCAATATCGATAAATTTACTGCGATATCAATATCGGTAAACTTACGACGACATCAACGTTGATAAATTTACTGCGATATGGATATCGATAAATTTACTGCGATATCAATATCGATAAATTGACTACGACATCGATATCGATAAATGTACTGCAATACCGACATCGATAAGTTTACTGCAATCGATAAATTTACTGTGATCTCGAAATCGATAGATTTACTGCGATATTGACATCGATAGATTTACTGCGACATCGATATCGATAGATTTACTGGGAAATCAATATCAACATATTTACTGCGATATCGATATCCATAAATTTTCTACGATATCGATATCCATAAATTTACTGCGATATCGACAAATTTACTGCGATATCAACATCGATAAATTCACAGCGATATCGATATCGATAAATTTACTGCGATACCGATTTCGATGAATTTACTGCAATATCGATATCGATATTGACAGATTTACTGCAATATCGATATCAATAGATTTACTGGGATATTGATATCCATAAATTTACTAGGATATCTATTCCGATAAATTTACTGCGATACCGATATTGATATCGATAAATTTACCGCGACATCGATATCAATATCGATAAATTTACCGCGATATCAATATCAATAAATCTACCGCGGTATCGATATCGATAAATTTACTGCGATATCAATATCCATAAATTTACTGCGATATCGATATCGATAATATCAATATCCATAAATTTTCTAGGATATCATTATCGATAAACTTCTACGATTTACTGCGATATCAAATTTTACTACGATATCGATATCGTTAAATTTACTAAAATATTGATATCGATAAATTTACTGCGACATCGATATCGATAAATTTACTACGATATCGATATCGATAAAGTTACTACGGTATCAATATCGATAAATTTACTGCCGTATCACTATCCATAAATTTACTAGGATATCGATATCGATAAATTTACTACGATATCAATATTGATAAACTGACTACAATTTCCATTGTGGATAAATCTACTGCAAGTTTGTCGTGGATAAATTTATTGGGATTGTGACGTCGATAAATTTGCTGCGATTTCCTCGCCGATAAATTTACTGCAATTTCGTCCTCGATAAATTTACTGAGGTTTCTTCATTGATGAATTTACTGAACTGCAATTCCAATGTCTATAATTTCAAAGCAATTTTGTTGTCGATAAAATTGCTGTGTTGTTAAAATTACTGCGATTTCTTCGTTGATAAATGTACTGCCTTTCACTGCTGATAAATTTACAGCGATTTCAGTGTAGATAAAGTGAGTGTGGTAAAAGAAGTGAAGTTTTTACTACAGATAAATTAAGAACGGTCCAAATGTTGGCAAAGTCAATGTTTAACTGTTGATAACTTCTGTGCAGTTATGGTTTTACTGCTCATAAATTTATCGCTCAATTAATACGATAAATTTTGTGGTGTTTTTCCATTAAATCCGCAAAAAACGAAAAAGGGTGCAGTCCAGAGCTCGGTGGAGGGGGGGATAGAATCTGAGTGTACCCTGGTAGGGAAGGGAGGGAGGGAAGGAGGGAGGGAGGGAGGGAGAGAGTGGCAGGGAGGCAAGCGAGAGAGAGGTGGGAGAGAGAGGGGGGTGAGAGAGAGGAAGAAGAGAGAAAAAGCGGGGGGGGGAAGAGAGAGAGAGAGAGAGACAGAGATAGAGACCTGCCTGGTTGATGGCCTCCACCGGCCGATTCGCACGTCCACACTATTAGGGGTGTGAGACTTTCTCACGCGCAGGTTATCACTCTCTCTCCCTGTACCTCCAGCTCTCCCTCTCCCTCCCACCTTCACCATCACCTCTCTTGACCTTGCTCTGCTTCTCCTTCCCTCCCCCTCTCTCTCCTTCCCTCGCCCGCAACCTTAACCATTCTCTCTCTCGCCTCAACCTTGGCCATCCTCGCTCTCTCCCCCTCTTTCTCCCTCATTCCCTACCATGGTCATCCTCTCCCTCTCCCTCCCCTACTCAATCCCCCTTTCGCACCTTGGTCATCCCCTCTCTCTTTTCGCCTCTCCCTCCTCTCCCCCCATCTTGACCGTTATCTTCCTTCCCTCTCTCTCCCTCTAGCTCTCCCTCTCCCTCTCTCTCTCCCTCTCCCTCTCCCTCTCTCCCACCACCTTGGCCATTATCTTCCTCCCTCTCTCTCCATCTCCCTCTACCTCCCCCTTCGCCCTTTTCTCTTTCCCTCTTTCTTCATCTTTCTCTCCCTCTACCCCTCTTTGGCTATTCTCTCCATGTCCCCAGGAGACCCCCATGAGGGCAGAGGCGCCTCCTCCAATGCAAAACCTGCAACCAAAAGGACAAAAAAGAAAAAATTTAAATAATAACAAAAATTATCACAGAATAAAAAAGTTGGAGAATGCCGAAAATGCAGAAAATGCCAAAACTGCAGAAAATCCACACTATAGGGAGTGGAGTGAGTGGAGACGCCGGAGAGAGTGGAGAAAATGGAGGAATTGGAGAAAGTGGAGAGGGTGGGGTGAGTGGGGAGAGAGAGGAGAGAGGAGAGAGTGACAATGGTGAAGAAGAATTTTGAGAGTGCAGAGAATTCAAAGACACATTTGTTTTTTCTAGTGGGATTGGGTTTTCACCGGATATCATCCCCCGGCCAAAGCTGGGTTGTGGCATTTTTCGGTTTTACAGTACAAAAGGAGAGCGGTAAAAAATAAAAGTATTTCCTTTGAAAGGATGTCTTTAAAAAAAAAACAGTCTTTCCTTTTGGAGACTTAAAAAAACAAAAAAAACAATCTTTCCTTTTAAAGACTATTGAAAAAGCAGAAGCTGTGGGAGCCAATGAGAGTAGAGACGCGTCGTAACGATTTCAAAACAACAACCGACACACATTTGACAAAGAAACCAAAAAATTTACAGTTATTTATATTTTTATTTATATATTTATTTATATATTTATTTATATATTTATTTCATATTTATTTATATATTTATTTATATATTTATTACATATTTATTTCATATTTATTTATATATTTATTTAAATATTTATTTCATAATTATTTATATATTTATTTATATATTTATTTATATATTTATTTAATATTTATTTATATATTTATTTATATATTTATTTATATATTTCCAGGGATGATTTTGGGAACAAACAAAAAGTTGAAAGATGAATTGACAGAACGGACTGAAAAGGGTACAGAAGCACCGACTGCTTTTTTGCAGAAAACGACAAAAAACTATTCAAAATATGCGATTAAGTGATAAAAAAAGTGTTTGAATTATATGTTGATTGACCTAACTTCACAAAAAAAGTAACAATTTTGGCTAAGAAAACCCTCAAACCTTCGAAACCTGAAGAAAAACCCTAATATCTCCCAAAAAAATTGCGGGTTGCAGAGAGAAAATCTGTAAGACACCATAGACAACCCTAAAAATAGCCTCGAAAACTCGATCTTCACAATAAAAAATGGCAAAAGAAAACATAATAGTCATAATAAAACAACAGAAACAGAAACCCTAAAAAGCACCACATACCCAAAAGAAAAGCCTACTAAAACATCCTTCTTGATAACCCT
>JBBHKE010003357.1:0-11935 GCA_037447655.1 Zygnema cylindricum | reverse complement strand
CTCCCTAGCCCTCTCCTTTCCCTCTCCCTCCTCTTCTCCCTCTCCCTCTCCCTCTCACTCTCTGATTCTTCTCTTCTCCTTTTTTCCTCTTATCCATACTTTTCTGGAAGTAAGTTATCGGCCGTGTGTCTTTTTTAAAGGCATCCATAGCTTGGAGAATTGGCCTTACTCAGTCATTAAAACTGCACATGCGTTTGTGAATAATCTCAAGGGTACTTAAAGAGTAATTTTCACAAATTGTTGAAGTCATTGAAGGCACTGGAGAGAAATATGAGAGTGGTTTTCGTTTGAATCCGTTTCCTTATGCATGGAAAGCTTAAACTGTCCATCTCTTGTTTCTATTTAGTAAGTTTTTACAGTTAGTGTGTGGAAGACCCTCATGGCATACATTGTCTTGGATGATTCATTTTTGTTTAGTAGCCTTTCCTAGAAAGCTCCACTTTTACTACATTCTGGTGATTTTCAAAATTTATCACGACTTGTTTCTCAGCGGCTTTTCCATGTGTACCAAAAAGCAGTATTTGGAAAAGTATCTTAAGATTATGTTAGATAAAGCTAACATAAAGTGTCTCAGGTGTTTGTCAGATTTAATTCTTATGATATGCTTTCTGGAAAATCGATTCCGGTTTCCTTTTGTAGTCCTACATTTTTTTTGTATTCCGAATTTTTAAAATTTGCTCTCACTTCGAGAAGAAAACACATCCTTTACTCCTGAAGCCGATATATTTTAATTGCCTTCTGTTTCCATTGCCAGATTTTGATTCCTACTTCTTAACTTTTAATGTTCCTATTTCAAGCACTCTTACAGTTTGTCTTACTGATAATGCAGCTGCGTAAGTTATAGGAAAAGGTATACGTCTTCGAGATTATTCCCGTGTTAGTTGATGGCAAGAAAGGATGGAGATCGACATGCTCTCTGTGGTGGCATTGCACGAAGCACTTGTGTAGGAAACTTAAACTTTTTTAACTATGGAATGTAAAAGTGTACATCTACAAGCTTGATAAGATAAATCTTAATCATGTCGGCATTTCAGCACTCGAGCTTCATAATGATTCCATCCTATAGATATATAGGGTAATTATACGTCCGGTATTACTGGCGTTACTGCGCATCTTCGCGGTAGTCATACATTAAATTGCACAAATTGCACAGTTTTCTGTATGATTATGAGGATTACTGGGCAGTGACGTCAGTTATAGTGTACTTATACTTACCCTATCTGCAGGATGGACATATTATGAAGCTTCAGTGTTGAAATGCTGACATGTCTAAGATCTTTATCATTGTACAATTTTAACAAGGTGGAAGAGGTTTTTGACATTTTTTTTATTCTTTCCCTCTGGAATCCTTAAAGAGAGTTAAAGAGACTTAAAAAGCGTACTGCAGAGATATTGGTGTGACTATGACGTGTTGGAGCACTCATTATCAAACCAATGAGTGGCAAATATTTATGAATGTCAGAGAGTTTGTGCAAAATGGGAAAAAAAAACTTAAGCGGGTTATAAGTGACCCTTAAACATATTTTGTAGCATAATAGTGCTTGTGAGAGATGCACATTCAAAAGTGTCGACATCTAGTCCATAGTTCATAGAATACAAATTGCCGGTGCTTTGGAACATGAGAGAATTATCCTCGCTTTCTTTTTTCTTTTTTTTCTTTTTGCGCTAGACAAGTACTGTAATGAATGAAAAGATTAAATAACCATATGAATGTTAAGTGAAAGCGTGATGTAGATATATTTTCCAATGTGATATTTTCAATGATTGTTTCTTTGCCCGGTTAAGTTTACCTGGCCAGGAAAGCTGCAGAATTCTTGACAGTTATTAATATTATAGTTGGGTTTTTTTTGGGGTCGTGGGCTTTTGGTTTTTAAAAGCAGTTGGTGTTAGTGTTTGGTTTTGGGAGCGTCCTCCTTTTTTTGTTAATGGTGAGTGCCAAACTAAGAGATTAATGAAAGTAAAGAGTTTTTCAAGAGCTCAAATTTTAACTAAAAGTCTTGAACAGAATCTCTACAGAATGTAATATATACTCCACATCCGCACCCCTTTATAATACTCTGACTCTGTTAGGAATTAGGATGGAGACTTAGAGTGAATATTGCATATTGTAGAGACATTGTAGTGGTCTTGCTGGTCACTAATTGCATTTTTCAGGAACTCAACTCTCAAGTTTTATTAAATTCCTACCTTTTGTTTCATTGCCATGAAAATTATAATTGCAGGGAATTGCATAATTTTGCCTAAATATTGTTTGTTTTCACACTTTTTCCAATATGAATCAATCACTTTTTGTAAATGTTTGTCAGAAGGACGAGAAGAAGAGCAAAAAGAAAGGAAAAAGAAACGAAACAGTATTGACAAAGGGAAAAAAATAGTGTGACAAATCTGAGTCCAATAACAAAAATATAAGCTTGAGATGCTGCTGATGTATTGAAAGCCAGAAAAGAGCTCGTAGAAGCTCAAACTGAATAAATCTACTTAAGGTTGTCATTTTTACTGATTTTCCTGAATTTCAGTCTTGTCTTTTTGCCAAAATGTGGTAGGTTATGTACCGGGATTACAATGACGGTGGTTCAATCAATCTCATGGGAGAAGTGTTTATATCGGGATCACTTGCAAATAATGTGAGCTACTTGTACTGGCCCTTGCGTTGCAGTCGAAATCGAACCTTATATATTATTGAACTTGTATCTCTTTGTAGCTTTGTCCCTTGCGGTTTACCGCTCCCAGCTTCCAGTGAGATTTGAAGATCATTATTGCAATAAACGAGAAAGTTTCTCTTATCGGAAAGCATTTTTTGCAAGAACCTACAATTTTAAGGAGTGGATTTTTGACCAAAAACGTTAAGAAAACATGTTTGTCCTTTGTGACACTAGCACTTTGACAGAGTTATGATTGGAAGTGGGGAAGATTGTGCCAGAGCTTATTATTATATTGGGGTAAAACCTTACAAGAGCTTCTGCTTAAAATGGCGTCAACTCATTTCTGTGTATCAGACAGCTCCTATGCGAATCAACACCAAGACTCTTTTAAGGAATATGGCCTTTGAACTGTCATCATTGAGAAGTAAGCAAAAAAATTCCACGTAATTATTTCATTATCATCCATTCTCATGCAAGTAAAAAGTTACACTAGGAAACTGCTAGTCCCCCTCTTGTAAATGTGAATTACTCTTCAGATCTTCAAACTAAATCAAAACAAGGTTTTTACATTAAAGCTTTTTACAAACAAGTGTTTGCCTTTTTACAAGCAGGGTTTGTGTTATTTTTTTACAATCAACTGATCAAACTCCTGGTTCTTCTATACCTCTTGAAAAGGAGAATCAAGGTTTGAGTCGTTTTTGAGGCTCAAGGTCACCTTTGTGATTTTGAATGCAGGCAACTCAAAAGGTCAACTTGATCGACTTATATCAGAGATGGAGCAGGTATGTTTTATTACTTGAAATACTTTTTATAAAACTCTAAAGAAAACTGTCAAGTCAATCACAATCCCGTTCTCATGTTCTTGTCTTTGGTTATTTTGGTCAAAACTCAAATTTGCATAAACTTGCTTGCCATGAGGACATAGACGTGCTCCCTCACTCTCCCTCTTCCTTTGGCTCTCATTTTGTCCCCTCGGCCTGTTTTGTTGTTGTTGACCAGAATCATTTTATGTCGATGATAATTAATGTCATGTATTCCGGAAAATGATGACAATTGATGTCTTGTACTCCGGTTCCCTGACGCAGACAAAGGAAACGATACGAAAGCAGGGAGAGCAGATGCAGTGGCAGCGAGAGTCTCTCAAGAAACAGGAGATGGCTTTGGAGGCACATGGGAAAAAGGTGTCACAATTGAAGGTACGCAAAAATCTTCATATTAATAGAGGAATACCTGCCCATATGATTTTCCGGATTTGACCTTTTTCGCAAAATCGCAATCGAAATCAAACTTAGCTTTGGATTGGTTTCTCTATAAGAAAGTCCAGATTGTGCACTAAAAATATCGAAACTACACCGCTCCTTGTTATCAGTGTTTAAATAAAAATAGCGTAAACGCTAATTTAGTGTTAATGGTATTTGTGTATGTGTCGAAAAAAAAACATTAGTATTAATTTTGGCACTTAACGCCAAATAGTGTGTGGACTTGGTAGCGTCTATGCTGAGCTGGCATCAACTATTTCAAGTGTAAGTGTACTACCCTGACAGCATTCGCGGAGATACGTACTTGTGGGGTTTGGAAATTGTACGAAACATATAGAGTAAAATTTAACAATATTGTTGGTTACTTTACGCTATTTTATGCTTTGTATAAAGTAATGTTCCCGCTATATCCAGCGTCTAACAGGTTTTGAATTTACATGCCAAGCACATTCAACGTTGTAGAAATGAGATGTCACGTGGACGTTCTGTACGAAAACAGACTTATCGTACATACCATTAATTTCCACGATCACAATATAAAGTGGTTAACTCTAAATAAAAACTTTCCATATTAGCGTTAATTCTATTTTAATGTTGAGTAACACCTTTTACGATTTTGAGCCAAAAAAAGTCACGACAAAATTAATATCGATGAGCGGTGTAGTTGTTAACACAATAATAGCAGCCAGGGCCACAGTTAAAAAGGAGATTGGAAGGATGAGACACAATCAGAGACTATTATTTGTTATCACAAATCTATCTGAAAAAGTCATTTTGGATCATCATAATTAGTGTAGTTTTTATCAGGACATGTATTTGCATGATCACAAAATCCCAGTTTAAATAGTTTCACGTGTGATCTTTTCAGATCGTAGAGTCCACAATAATTTGTGCGCACAAGACAAAAATCTTGCTTTTTTTGAAAGAACATTGGAAAATTTTATCATTGCAAGAAAATATGGTCCAGATTGATTACAGGGAATGGGACGGTGGAGGAGAATGGTAAAGGAGAGTGGAAAAAAAGAGAGTGGTAGAGGGCAAAGTTGATGGGAAAAAAGATGCATATGCTTTGTCAATGTGATGAGTGCGATTGATTAATAATTGATCAATTCGGCGTTTTTCAGACAAGTGTTGCTTTGGCCAATGCCATTGTTAAGAAAGAAAAACATCTTCAACGATTCAAATTACCAGCCAGTAATCCTGACCAATGGAAACAACACAGTTTTGTGAAACATGGGACCTTCGGTTTTCTCCAATACAGGTAAAGACAGCTTATTTGACAATTATTGTGTACGGAAGTTTCCATCTTGGTGGTTACTTGCACGTTGTACTATCCTTCTCAAAGTTAGAATGTTGGGATGAAGGGCTATGTATGGAAAATCAACCGAAATTTCCTACTGTTATGTGCAAGTTGTGTTTTGCTTCTGAGGTAAAAAATTGCTGTAAAATAATAACCCACATCTGTTATATTCGAGTTTATTGCTTTTACAATCACAAAGCGTAGTGGGACCATCCTATCAAAACTTATTGACCCCCTTTTTCTTTACTTTCTTTGTCAATGATGTTATCAAATGCTACAGCTCTTACAGAACTACGCCTTCAAAATTTGTCACGCTTGGAATGGCAGCCCTTCGAATGAGAGATGATCGCAAATTTCAAGGATGTGTGTGGCACGGAAATGATGGGTCGAGTGTGGAGGGAGAGCTGCAATTTCTTTATTCGATGGAACATCATAGTATGAGGGTGCATTTCCAACCATCATCACATTTTTGTTTTTTATGAAAAGGCTAAAAAGTCCCCTTTCAATCATGAGTCCACAAATATGAAGTGGTATAGGCCACAATCTTTTGCCATCCTCACTATTAGTCTATCATTAGTAAACACAGAGAGCAATTAGATTTCCATGATTAGAATATCAACCATTTGCAAAGTAGAATGTGTAGATGGACCCTACAACAGTTTGTATTTCAAATGAGCCGTGAAACTGTTCCTTTTTTTCAGGAGCCCTGACAGAAATCGTTCTTTGACTGTCTCCTTTTTTTGGTTGGGCAACAGTACGAGCCCGTCATCCTGGAGTGTGTTTTAAAACTTGCTACGGGTGCAAATGGGGGTTATTTGGTGGGAGCTATTGATGACGAGGAGTTTGTGATGATAAAGGAAGATGAGGCCCAGGTAATTTGTTGTCGGTTACATAAATACTCGCCTCATTTGAATTGTTCCATAAGGAAGGAGATTAAAAATATAAATAGTAGGAATACCACTAAGACTCCACACTTTTCCTAGATAGTTTCATTACACAGGTTCCTCTAGATGGAAGTACTTTCTGTTGTTTCACTGCTATATGTTTGTCTTGTTATTTTATGGAAATGTCGGTAGTATATATGGTTATAACGCAAGCATGAAGAACCATGTAAAGTCAACCATTTAGAAAAGGTAATTACTCAGCGAATAGCTATTGGCATTGATAACATTTCTTCGGTGCCGTTTTTTTTGCTGCCCCTGTACCATACATAAGGTTCATAATACCAGTTTACATAAGGCTCATAATACCAGTTTTTTTTGTTAAGGCTTATTTGGTAAGCGGTTGATATATATTTCTTTACTCTAATAACGATTCACGGTGCAGCGATTTTCGAAACAAACCATAATAAAAACTTTTTTTTTTCTAATTGCATTTGGAGACCAACTCTCAGTTCTACTGTTCTTGTGAATGTTATAAGTGTATTTCTTATAACCTCAAAGTTTGCAGCAAAAGATTCCCCAGTTCACTTTCCCTTGAAAATGCATTCAATACACTTTATAGTGTGGCCCACACGGACGGTCGTGTGCAGTTAAAGGAGGTGATGTTTGTGGTTAACAAATGAATTATTGCCATTTTTAGCTGATAAAGGACTTCAGCCTGTGATGTCTACTTTATCTGAATAAATTATGGTTTTCTGGGCCGATCGAACTCAGCAATAAAAAAGCATTTGTGATGTTTATTCCAAAAATTAGAGTTGCGAGTTACACAATCCGTGTATTTCCACTAAAGTGTGTTTTTGCAGAGGATCTGAGGTTTTGCTGTTATGTTATGCCATGTTACTTGTTATCCTTTTCTGTTATATGGGTTGACCTTTTCACATAGACGACCCTGTTGCTTTTTTTTCTTTTTTTCAGATGGAAACACCGACTATATTTCAGTATCAGCTTACGGAATGTTCGCCTCCTCTATTTGGTGAACTGGACGGCCGGGCTGTGTGGGAATGGTTCGAATACCATCGAGTTATTGTGGGAGTGGATCATTTTGTCCTTTACAATGTGGACGCCGTTGATGCCGAATTCATGTCGTATTTAAAAGACTATGTTGATGCAGAAATGGTGGAGCTTATCGACTACTCGGATGCACTTTCCTACAGTGTATGGTGGTGGGGTCAGGTAAGGCCAAAATCCATTGGTTTTTCATTCAACATTCTGGTTTTATTGGTTTTTTGGGTCTCAAACAAGGAAGTAATACCTGTTTGAGAGAGAAACTATTAACTTGGAGCATTGGAAATTTTGCAATGGGGATATAGAACTGGATTTAAACCATTAAATTTCAATTTAACTTTTTGAAATACAAGAACAAATGTTGAGTATGGAACAAAAAGCTTTTTTGGGGACGGTGTAGTTTTTCTCTGAAACTTAACATTGTTCAGAAAATTCATGTCAAGCTCCATGGACCCAGTGTCTCAAACTAATTCTCTCCTGACTTGAACTGTTGTTTGTTGGAGGGATGTTGTGATATTCAAATAGATAACAACTTTCGGAGGTGGTAAATCCATAAATGTATGTCCATATGAATAGAATATTAACGAAGAGAGGAATTTAGCATCTTTAGCACAGTACATCTGTTAGGGAGGTATTTGTGGAAACTGTTCATTACTGTGATAGTAAAAGAGTTACTCGTATTAATGTCAATAATATCAATCTAAGGTTATGTGGTGTGACTGCATGCTGTGCACTCCTTAAATTAGGGTTATTAGCACTGTTTTGTCGTTCCGAATCGCCCAAAATGGAAAACGGAATTAGTTTTATTTACTGATAGCAGTAAGCACTGTTAAGATTTTATATATAATAAAGACCAAATCTAAATATTCTTTGTGGACCATACATATTAATCATTAACTACTTTACTGCAGGCCATAATTAGTCCAACTACTTATCACTTTAGACTTAGTGTTTTTTTGGGCTAAAACAAGGGATTTTATTTTAGAAAAAGTAAACGTACACTGAGCCAGATTCTGATGGGAAAACATCGCCAAAATTGCGCAGACTGGCATTGTGACCATCACGTGAGGAAAATTGCCGATAAATGCCGATAAATTCCAGACTAAAGTGCGGTGACTGGTAGACTAAAATTTTATCGTTTGCTGTTGGATGGCAGCAATTATTTCCATAATTGGTAGTTATTGGTTTTGCGATCGCAAGAAATCTGAGGCCACTGTTGCTGTGGTATAGAGGCCTTAGTTAAATACGATAAGCAACATTAATGATTACGATACAAATCTAACAGTAAACGTAACAAAACTGGTGCTTATCTGAAGTTTTGAAAGCATTTTACAAGAAGTCTGCGACTATACTTGAGTTGTTGAGAATGGTTTTCACTTTTAGTTAAACAGATACGATTTTGAGTGTACTGAATTTGTACCTTTTTTGTACAGGCCACGGCTCAACACGATTGTTTATATCGTTCACGCCACAACTCAAAGTGGATTACTATGATCGATTTGGACGAATTTGTTGATATTCGTCCTCCACACACTATGGGATCTATTTTGAAGAAGTATGAGGATCTGCCATGGCTTACACATGGTTCTGTATGGTGGGGAATCGAGGTTTGTAACGATAAAGAGGGAGATGATCTATGGGGTTTAGAAAAAATGCCTTTCCATTGGCCGGGTCATTATTGTCAGAATAAGCAGGAGTATCCTGACTGGAGATATTGCCTTGACTCCGCGGGACATCGGAAAATGATCTTAAATCCACGCAAGGTGATTGAGTTTACTTTTCCATCTTCTTCTTTTGGCAATTGACATACTATAGCCGATTTATGATTTATTTTTTTGCTCATTAACATTCAGTTTGGTTGTGATCATGTTTTCTAGAGGCTGGATCTTCCATATCTTTACCGGTGTTGACTGATCTTTTTACTAATCCCCTTTTTCCCATTTTATTATGTATTACTTAGGTAACTATCATGCAAATCCACAGGGTACTCGACCCACTCGAGGGAGGAAAGCACTTGAATGCGGAGGATGAAATGGTACACAATCATTTTAAACGATATAATTTAAAAAATCCAGAAAAGGGGAAAGAAAGGTGTCAAAGAAAACACAAAGATGACCAGCAACCCCCGTGGTGGGTCAGAGATACTCATTTGGCGGCTATGGTGGAAAGAATAAAGAAATGCCCTATAAGCGACCGTTCTGTAAGATCCTGCCCTATTGTTTCTTCTGTTTTCCTTTCATATTTTTCAAACAATTTTTGGGAGTCCTTTTACTTTTTGTATGCGGAACTCGTGACGCGCTCTATGTATTTGAAATCTTGATGTTGTTACTGCAACATGTATATACTCCTCCGAGGGTTTATCATATGTTTTTCTATCAACGTTTTCGCATCCGAATATAGTTTGTTTTTTTTTTAATCAAGTCGACCAGAACACATCGAGGGCGTTGATTGGAATAAGTTGGGGGCCACTGGTCCTGATTTGAAACTTTTTTTTTTCTATTTATTTTTTGTACCTACGCTTTTTATTGTTCGTTGATCGAAGAGGGTTTCGTCCCCGTTTCGGGTTTTTTAGGGTTTTTCGCTTTTTTCCTTGCATGACTTCATGAATAGCCTCGGACGAATCAAAATAATTTTAAGACTGAGCAACGTTGGTACATTTCTTTTGCCTTTTGTGCAGTGCGTGGAGCAAATTTGAAGGACAAAGTTGTGAAGAGAACCCAGGTGTAACCTGCTTTACAAGATGGATTTATTAACAAAGGAAATCAAACCCATGTACTACTATTTTCCAGCCCTTCTTCAATTCTAGAAGTGGACAAGCTTTCAAATGCCTGTTTTGAACAGTTTATTATTCGTTGCATTTTCTGTGAAGAATTACAAATGAAGTTTGCAAATTGCAGTTGCTAGACTTGTCGTGTGCAGGTAAGCAGGTTTCAAAGCTAGCCTAAAAAAAAAGAAGTTAATCTTAAAAAAATTGTGATTGGTTTTCTGCTTTCGTGCTGGGGTAGTAATATTGTGTGGGAAAAGTTGGTATCCGGATGTAATCAGTAGGCCTTCAATAAGAAAATATGTACTTTTATTTTTTATTTAACCACCGGTACTGATATTCACAATTGAACAAAGGCTCATTCGTGAAATGTATCAGTTGATCCTTTTCTTGTTAACCACTTCTCCAGGGCTTGCAAATTGGTAGCATTTGTTGCCATGGTTTAACTTGAACTTTTCTATTATATTGGTTTTGCTGGAAGGAGAGTGAGTACTTGCAAATTGAGGAAGGGCTACGAAATCATATTCAAATACGGAAAAATCGGTCATCTAACTAGGGAAAATTCCCTGATGTACACCAAATATCAAACGTCAAGTGATGTGTATCAAATTGATTTTCCTGTGATTATATGTGCGTCGATGTCCATACAATAGTTGACGATTGATAAGCGCGATGTTTTAGTTTTGGATACTTTGTATTTGGTTTTTTTTTTCTAGCCTAAAAACAGCAATTTGCATTCTCTGTCATTTGCATGCCAAATTATTCGAGATCAAATTATTTTGTTTACTCTCACATGGCCGCAATTATTGTTTTAAAGCGTGTTGACTTTTCGCTTTTGACTGGCTTAAATAAATAAAAATAAAATGTAAGAATTCAGTAAGTAGGTAAGTATTGGCAGTTTATATGTTCCACGGACCAAAAAGACAAGATAGAATTAGAAAAAAGGGTAAAAAAAAGTTTTTACATGTTCTATCCGGGAGTTTTAAAAAGCGAAGCGAAGTGCTGTATCAACCAAAATAAGCCTCCTCGATATGGAGAAATGAAAAATGTCGATCCTGCATGTCACCACAAACATCACAAACTATTCTAAAACTTTCCCTTAAAGGGAGCCCGCCTCTGTAAAAGGTAAGAGCTTGCACATGCTGTGACTTGTAAAGTCACAAACCAACACTATTGATGAAAGCCCGTGAGAATAGAAGGTGGAGGGTTCACGAGTCCCCTTCTCTCAAACAAGCGTCGACAACAAGTGCAGAGGAACTTGTCACCAAGAAACCAAAGAACTTCACCGCCATGGCAATAAACCCATCCGCAACATCTCTAAGCGCATAATTACTCACCTTGTTCCTAGCAACATGTTGTGGTGCCGCACCACTATGGCGAGCCGCGTGACCCACTATTGCAAGAGAGGTAGGGTTTCCAAAAACAATGTCTACAAAATACAACGGCCGCAATCAAGCAAGACAACCTATTAGAATGAACTCCACTAAAAAATGTAGAATGACGTGGCTCATTATGACATACTAAATTTTTAATTGTCTTTCAATTTATTGACCTTACGGGCGGTTTCACATGCTGAATTTTTTTTGCTTTCCGGTACAGATGCTAACGTTTAGCTATAATGACGTCAGCGGCACACGTATTTCTACCCAGCCGGAAACATAAGCAAAGTCTGTCATTGACACGTAGTGTGAGCACACGCCAGAAGCCGCCAAATGGCAAAGCTGTCAGGTGTTTCTAAGTTATGCAATCTGATTGGACGTTCGGCAGAGTTTTGAACCGGCTTTTCAGCTGCGGCTATACTGAGTGAGCTGTCTCCAGGCGTGCGACAAAGGTTTGCAAACTACACCGTGAATCGTAATTAGAATAGATAACGCTAATTCGGTCGCTCGAAATTTCGACTCTTCACGTCAAATAGAGTAAATGACTCTAATTTTTTCATTATTCTAATCTAGGTAAGGTTTAATTAGCGTAAAAAATTCTAATATAGGTTCGTTTTAAATAGCGTGGTGCAAGGACGACGTCCG
>JBBHKE010003356.1:0-11678 GCA_037447655.1 Zygnema cylindricum | reverse complement strand
ATTTAAAGTTAGTGTTTGGAGCATTGGACAAAGGCCACAAATTTCAATTTGTATACCTTAATTAGTGTTTACAAACTGTTAATTAAACAGTTGATTAAACTTTTTATGGGAAATTGGTCATATTTGTTTATTCTCACCAATGTGACAAAAATGGAACATAGAGCAATAGACCATTTATACACCATCTATCCCCGCTGTTGTTATCTTCACTGCACCGCTAATCGTTATTAGTGTTAAAAAAAATTCCATTTTTTTTCCGTACACATTTGTTGGATTGTCAGTCGGAGGCCGCCAATAGGAAGGTGAGATTCTTGCCTTCCAGTAGCAACCATCAGATTGACAGTGTTTTTCAGGGTTTTTTCAGGGTTTTCATTGATAATTCAACAAGTGTGCACGGAGAAAAGATGTTTAGTGGCGGGAAAAGCTTTAACACTAGCAATTAGCGGTGTAGTAACGAACAATATGGTTGAAACTTTTTGATTGAGCCGGTACGAGTGAAAGATTTTCGCCGAAACAAAATTAATGTTGAAAGAATTTACAGCAATATGCTTACAAACTTGCGATTTTAGGTTTCTTATTAATAAACACTAACTTGTCACGTGTTTTTTTTTTTTTTTTTCACCGAGAAAAACAAAATAGCAAAAATGACAGTAATAACATGAGTGGAGAACAAATGGATAGATCATTCAATTTTGATATATTATTATTGGTACTTATTCCATTTTTGTACTAATAATTGTTTTTCTTTCAATAACACATAGCTTAGCTCCAAATTCTCTAATCAGTAAACAATATTACCTAAAAATGAGTACAGAAAGAAAATTGGAATAAGACACAATTACTGGTTGGTTATCTTTTTTTCTTCTCTGGTTCCCTTCCCTTTTCTTTCCTCGTTCTGGTTTAATGGCCTCCTTTCCTTTTCTTTTCTTTCTTTCTCTCCGTCGTTCGACTACTTTATCCATGATTGTGCTCGGCAGTCTTTTGAGGTTTAGGAACCTGGTAGGCCTCCCTCGACTCTCATGTCCGCTTTTTACCGCCAGCGTATTGTTGTTGCCCTTCAACGATCTCAAACACCGGGCCTTATCCCACAAAGCACGGTGGTGAGCGATGGTCGAGGCCTGCAAGATTTACCTCCACGCCGCCAGGTGCGATGATATTTGTCGCACAGACCTTTAGTTTGGACTTGCATTATGCTTTCGGTCGACGACCCATTTTGTCATTTAGGGCTTGTGCATAGCGTGGTTTTTAGTGCTCTTGTAGTTTAGTTTAGTGTTTGTTTTGTTTACTTTTGTTTTCGCTGTGTTTACTCTTAAATTATTTAGTTTTTGTAGTTTTTGTCCTTACTTCTGGTTTTTCAATTGTACCCTTTAATGGTAGTGAACAATTTTCCATTTCAATCAACTTTTGTACTTAGAGGGTTTGCCATCGCTGCTTTCATAATAAAATCTTCTCTCTTTTTTTTTAATATTGTTATTAGAGTTAAACATTTTTATGGCAGTCAAAAGGCGTTAAGCTTTGTTATCTACCGTTGGATTTCTTTCCTAAGGCAAGCAATCGATTTTAATAGTCGTACCTTTCGACCATGACGTTACTATTGGAAGATGACAACAAGTACTTTTAACTGCCCGGAAAACATATAACACTACTAATGACGGGCGCTGTACTGTATTTGCCGTTTTCATTCCCTTCCTGTTCCAATTTGGCAATTTCCTTTGGGAATTGAAAATGGCAGTGACTGTTTTGGTTGCGCACAGTCACTTACGTCATTTTGTCAAAAAATGTACTTTTGAAGTACATATTGGTACAAGTAAAGTACCGTTGACTCTAAATTTGACGGTCAATCGGTTGGACAGCTTTGACTTTCAAAATATTGTTTCAACCGCTTAAACTTTTGTCGCGCTTGCGAACGTCGACCGCCATAATAAAATTAGCAATTCACACGGGCGGCAAACGTTTACGGTAACAAAACTGCGGCAACCACATGTAAATAAAAGTGTTGCAGACAGTCACTTTTTGTCGTTACGTGAGCTCCACGGTGAGAGCACGTAGGATATTAACAAAATTTCGCTGTCAAAGTAAGAATGTTGATTCGTAGATAGTGTGGCTCGATTTCGTCCCGCGTGACGACGCGCATATTTTTCATTTAATTTCAATTGATATTTTTACGCCGGTTCGTTTTATTATAGTGTACAAAGTTTATTTCGTTTCGTGCGTTTTAATATTTCCGTACAAGACTTACAGTACTTCAATTTAAAGAGGCTTCGTTTCAATTTGCGTCTAAGTCCAATGTAACGATTAGACGACTAAATTTCAATTTTGCGGCTAAGTTAATATCATAGTTCAAAAGTAGGTGAAAGTAGGCCCATACAATATGCCTATTGTACGCAAAACATACAATATGACCTTAAGACCCATATTGTATTCGGACCTATTCGGACCAATTAAAACATTCGGACCAAAAATTGGACCAATCAAAACATTCGGACCAAATTTTTTTGCTTACACCGTCAGATTCGGACGATCGGACGGTCGCTGATCAAAGTAGCGATCTAAGAAGATCACATGAAAAGCCCGTAACACAACTTACGATAAAGGCGCTGACCAAAGGCCTACCATAAAAACGCCTACTTTTGAACTATGGTTAATATCCAACGTGCTCTCACCGTGGAGCTCACGTAACGACAGAAAGTGACTGTCTGCAACACTTTTATTTACATGTGGTTGCCGCAGTTTTGTTACCGTAAACGTTTGCCGCCCGTGTGAATTGCTAATTTTATTATGGCGGTCGACGTTCGCAAGCGCGACAAAAGTTTAAGCGGTTGAAACAATATTTTGAAAGTCAAAGCTGTCCAACCGATTGACCGTCAAATTTAGAGTCAACGGTACTTTACTTGTACCAATATGTACTTCAAAAGTACAATTTTTTGACAAAATGACGTAAGTGACTGTGCGCAACCAAAACAGTCACTGCCATTCCCTTTCCATTTTGCTTCCAGTTGCTGTTTTACTTTGTGGAAATAGTGTGATCATTAGCTTGCCTGATATCCGTACATTATGTACGGTCTGTCAGGCCAATGAGGCGCGGGCAAATAGGATGGCGGTAATGGATTTTCGGCCTTCCAGATGATACTTCGACGGACAAGATGTAATTTTACAGATTTGCAGCATCGACACATAGAACATGGATACAGTACCGGAGTCCTTCCTTTGTCGGGATCTGTTGCCAGAAACCGCTCCCGATTTCCCGCGCCTGTATCGTCTCTTTGTGATTCAGTTCAAAGCTTAATTGGTGTACGGAACAGCATCGTACGGTAGCACGCCGTATTGAATAGCGCGCAGGATACGGATTTTATTTTTCGAGATTCGACAATTTCACGTTTCTGCGGCTTAAAATGTTGATGGAAAAATTCGAAACAGAATCAGCAGACGACGTTTGGACGCTTCTGCCCAAATTTCCGGGTCAAAAAATTTCTCGAGGGCCTTTAAGTACCGTAATCGGGCAGTAGAATTTTTTGTGTACGGTAAGAGTTCAACACGTTCACTCTTTTTTGTCGGTACGTGCTCTCTCTGCTCTGCGAATGTTTGCATGTTCGTACACTTCTGCCCAGAAGTATGACATATTGACATGTGACATAGATAGGCCGTACACATGCTATAAGAACATTGCGGTTATGTAAAGTACAGAATGTTGTCGTCTAGCTCATTCTTAACATATTCCGCCGACCATAGGTTGTGATCCACTTGCAAAGTTCTTTCCAGCCGACTTCCTATTATTCTGTCCGTACATTCTACTTCCTTTCCGTGTTTTGTCGTATTTAAAAAGATTCAACAAATTTCAACCGCGAGTCACGCGACGCTGGCGGTCAGTCTTATCTTTATGAAGTACGCTGGCATTTTGTGCACACAAGGACTTTTAGGAAAAAGACAAAAATTTAGGTGAGTATATTTTTCTTTTTCTGCCCGGATTGAGACAAGCAGAAAAAACCGACGCCTTAAAAACAATTTGTCTCCTTTCGCATTTTGACACGTGGCGCCAGTCACTTCTGCGCGACATAGGGAGAATAAGGTCCACGTGTGATTTCGAAATCTCGGTTCTCATGTCGCCACGTTTCCTTGTCGTTTTCTGGCCATTAATAAAAAGGTTCGGCGGCTGCGAAAAGTGCGGAGTGCCAAGCAAAAAAAAGATTTTGTCTTCCTGGGAGTCACCGAAATATTTAAACTAGCCACGTGGCAACGAAAGACATATTGACTACTGTACTGGAAAGTTTGTCTTTTATGAAAGCAGATGGGGGTCAACTCCTCAATGTTCTTGTCGAGCCTCATTAATTTTGTCCGTACATATTCCAACGATTTTCGTACATATCCATCTGACAGGATCCTGATTCTTCATATCGGAATCTGGTCGTACTCTGAAAAGGTTTTAAAGTACGGATTGTCGCTCAGTGCTTACAGTACGGCGCTAAGGAGATTTTCACTGCTGAACCAATGAAAATCCAATAAAATCCCATTTATTTTTCCGCTTCTGCACGATTTTTTCGATTCTCAGAGAATATATATCGAATAGGTGACACGTCATGACGTAAAACGGATTTGTACCCTCCTTATTCTGATTCTTCCATTCGATAAACGGGGTTTGCGACTCCAAAAATCCCGATTGGTGAAATTTGTCGTATTTTCCTACTCATGTGCGTATTTTATAAACGACAAAGTTCCGGATGCTGTCTATTTTGTCGGTTTCCTCACAATGTCACGCTGTCAAAATATCCTTGTCAACCAACTTCTTTGGACTCTTCAAAATACTTCAAAAATTGAAAAAATATATATATCTCAGCCTCGCGGAAAAATATTCCGAGCTCCACTCGTTTTCCTCCGCTACGCCGCTTACACGAATTCCGGGCAGGAAAAAATATCGACCGTTTCAAAATTTTGTTTTTTCCTTTTTTCTACTCGTGTTAACTGTTAAGCCTTGCGGACGCGTCGCCCTCCTCCGGTTGGTGCCCTAAAAAACAAAAATTCTTTCGCTACCAGCTGGACGCACTAAATGCCATTTTCCTTCCCAACCCGATTTGTCGTTTTAGTACTCTATTTTGTCGTTTTAGGCCTTCGCTTCTATTATATAAACGTCTTCTCCCGCCCGTTCCAGAATCGACAGAATTCGCGGTAGCGACTCGAGAAGCTCCGTGAAACCCGGACACAGAAACAAAACTTCCATTTTTTTATTTTTTATTTAATTTCCATTTTTTTATTCCTTAAAGATTTTATTTTTTTTTGTTGTTCCGGGTCAGCTTCTTCCGGAAACAAATTCTTCTTATGAAAATTTGAAAACTGAAACAGACAAAAAACTAGAAAATTCTTTTTCCCGCCATTATTATTTTTTCATTCCGTCCCTCATTTTTTGTCTTTTTTCGCCTCACCGTACATCATGGGACTTTCTGACCGTAAAAACGAAAATTTAGATTCCCTAGAACTTTTCGAAACTGCCCCAAAACTTCCCAAATCCAAAAAAGGTTTCCGTACAATTCACTCTTTTTTCTCCTTAAAAAAAACGTCCTCTCAAAACCTTTCCACCATTCCCGAACCTATTTTTCCCAAGCCTAAACCCGAACCTGAAGAAGAAGCATTTGAATCATTTTCCGGACCACTTTCCGAACCTCCGAACCAAAAAACTGGACCAAAAATTTCCGTACCAAAAAAGTCCGGCAACTTTTCCCCGACCTTCTTCCTCTCCTTCTATTTTATCCCTGCCCGAAAAAAAAACCGAAACTCTTTCCGAAAATTCCCCCCTCTCCCTCTCTCCAAAAACTACAAATATCCCTCCCTCCCCCTCCTCCTCCCTCCCCTCCTCGCCCATTCGCTCTAGAAGATTTCTCCCTGCCCGAATTTTATCCCCAATCCCCAGAAAACGTCCTAAATTTTTCCTCCCTGCCCGAATCCGATCCCCAACCCTTAAAAAACTTCCAAAAATTCTCCTCCCTGCCCGAATCTCCTCCCTCGTCCGACTCCGCCGAAACGTTTCCTCTGCCCAACTCGCAAAATTCTCTGCCCGCAAAATTTACCGATCCGCTGCCCGCGCCGGAAATTCCGCTGCCCGTAGAAAAAAATCCGCTTCCCGAAACCGGTTCCAAGACGCCTCGACGGCGCTCCTGGTGCGCCTCCGAGAGCCACCGACCGAATCTTACGAATTATTCGAAGAAGGGGGGGATGGGGGGAACGGGGACGATCGTACCGGTGGGGATTCTGCCCACGAGAGTGAATACGATAAGGGAGCACGCGGTGGAGGGGGGGGAAGGGGGAATTATTTATGGGCATAAAGGGGGGATAGGGAGTGTGAGTGCCCATTTTGTGAGGCATTATGGGAAGGAGGAAGAGGAGGAGGAGGAGGAGGGAAAGGGAGAGGGAGAGGGAGAGAATGTGAGAAAGTATAAGAGGGATGGGAGGAGACAGTCGCTGGAATATGGCGAATTGGAGGCCGTCAAGGAAAGGTATGCGGGATTCAGTTTCAGTTTCAGTTTTCAGTTGTCAGTTTCAGTTTTGAGTTATCAGTTTCAGTTTCAGTTTTGATCATCTGTATTTGCATTGGTTCGAGTTAAACTGTTTCTTTTTTTCATATTACAGTTTTGGGTCGAAAGCGTTTCTGTGTGTTCAGTTTCCAGTTTTCAGTTTTTTTTTGTTTTGTTTACTGTTGAAGTTCGTCAGTTTTCAGTTTTTACAGTTTTTAGTTTCCCTCTGCTTCTGTCAGTTCAGCTAACCTAAGCTTCCAGCTTCAGTCTCAGTTTCAGTTTCAGTTTTGCAATGTCATTTAAAAATCCCTCCCCGTCTCCCTCTCCTTCCCTCTCTCTCCCTCTCCTTCCAGCTCTCTCTCTCTCTCCCCTCCCACCCTCCCTCCCTCCCTCCCTCCCACAGACTAACTTAAGCCACCTCCCTCTGGAAATTCTTATTTAAAACCTTAGTAACTAACTTTACTTCTCTCTCTGTCTCTTGTCCTTCCTCTCTCCCTCTCATCCCTCTCCTCTCTCCCCTCCCTCCCCCTCCCACCCCTCCCTCCCTCCCCCCTCCCTCCCTCTCCCTCCCTCCCTCCCTCTCTCCCTCCCTCAGACTGACTCAAGCCGCCTGCCTCTGGAAAGGATTATCGGGCGAAATATTTTAGAAGATTCGCAAACTTTCGACGGTTTCTCCGTTGCGGACGACGAGGAAGCGTTGCATAGAGCCGTGATGGCGGAACTGGAACGGAAACGGTGTCCCATGAAAATGAGAGTTTCCGTTGGAGCGATGGGGAAAGATAAAGGGGCGCTGAGAAAATGGGCCTTTAAAAAGTGGTTCGGGAGGGTGAAGGCGAAGAGGGAGGGGGAGAAGGGGGAGAAGGGGGAGAAGTGAGAGGAGGGAGGGAGGGAGGGGGAGAAGGGGGAGAAGTGAGAGGAGGGAGGGAGGGAAGGGGGGGAGGAGGGGAGGGGGAAAAGAGAGGGGAAAGGGGAATAAGGGTGTTAGGCTCTTTTGGAGAGGGAGGGAGAGGGAGAGGGGAAAGTTGAGTGTTACATTCTCGAGAGAGAGGGAGAGGGGAGAGGGGGAAAGGGAGAGGGCAAGGGGGAGGGGGTGAGGAGGGGCGTGGTCGAGTGGAAGAGAGGGGGAAGGAGAGAGATTCTTGTTGCCTTCCTTTACTTTTTTTTTTTTCCCCTTCTTCCTTCTTAAGTTTTTTTTTGTGGTTTTAGGAGCTTTTTTGATGAAGAAGAATTGTTCCTTTGGTGAACAATGTTTTCTTGATCGAGAAATTTCACCATTTGTTTAAATGTTTTAAGAAATTAGACGTTTGAAGAGGAGTTTTATTCGTAGAATACAATTTAGTTCCAAGATTGGTTTTGGTTGACAAAGTTGATACTTTAGTGGATTTTGAAAGATGTGTTTATTGAGTTTTTGATACTTTTGAGTTTTTAGATTGGTTTGTTTTCGGAAATTAGTCTTTAGCTATCGACGGTTTTTGGGTAAAAACCGTAAAAGCCGTCAAATTTATTTTTTTTTTTATTTGGGTAGGAATGTTAATAATGTTGGGATAGTCGGAGAGTGTTCAAACCATTGTTTACACCATTGTTTTTTTTTTGTAAAATAAAGTTGTTTTTTGTACAATTGTGTCAACTTGTTTTTTTATATTTGTCTTTTTTTTCGTTTTTTTTTCGTTGTAAGGGGTTGTTGTGGTGAATAATCTTTACATCAGTTTTTGTTTAATTGATCAGTTTGAAAGTAATTTCAAAATATCGTGTTTGTCTATTTTGAAACCGTGTAAATAACTTATGTTTGATATATTTGGAAACTGTTTAATTTAGTTTTTGAAACACATTATCTGTTGTTGTTCCCAACAGTTTTAGAGAGAGAATCTATACGGCATACAAAAGGAGAAAAAAAAATGAAAAAAAAAATGGAAAATTTTTGAAAAGAGCGAATCTGGTCTTTCACACGACATATAGCACGAAGAATGTATTTCAAATATAACATTATTTTTTCTTTCTTTTAATTTCGCAAGGCATTAATTTTTTTTTTTTCTTTTAATTTTGCAAAGCATTAATTTTTTTTTTCTCTTTTAATTTTGCAAGGTCTTCCAAAATTTCCTTATTTTTTTATTTATTTTATAAGCTCATACACAATATGTTAAGTTATTAAGATTTATGCCATTTAAGGGACAAGTTAAAATAAAATAAAACGCTCTAGAAAGAAAGGAATGTAAATTCGTGTCGTAAAAACAAAAGCTCTCCCTTTCAACTTTATTAAATAGATTTTGACCTCAGTCGGCATTTCCATATATGTGCTATTCGATGTGTAATCACAAATTCTCTTAGTCCGCGGTCGATTAAGCTTGATGTGGATTGCAAAATCTTCACAGTTGAATTTATATGGAACCTCCGAAGTGGATTTAACAACATCTTCCAAGTTAAATTTAAAATGAGCCTCCGAAGCGAGTTTATCAAGATCTTCAAAGTTAAACTTATATGGAGCCTCTGAACTGGATTTAGCAAAATCTTCCAAGTTGAATTTATATGGAGCCTCCGAAGAGGCTTCCCAAAAATTAAAGTATGCCGCTTTCAGTACGAATTGCACGGTATTCTTTAGTAAAAGGCGAAAGAATAGTTCGCTATGCAATTGGTACACGGCTCCATTAAATTTCAAAATATGTAGGAAAAGTAATTATACGAAAACATATTTCTAGAGATTGAAAAGAATGTGGGATAATGTTCCGTACAAAGTAGTAAATATTCAAATATTGAAGTCTTAGCCGCGGAGGTACGAAACGGTACGCCTGATTTGTTGTACTGTAACATCCATTTTCCGATCCGATTTTGTCTTTCGTTATTTGATTGTTTTGTTGGCTGTGCTCTTCGTTTTTTGTCGGTGAACGAATTTCACACGAGTTGTCAAATTGTGAGCTCGCACGTGTAAAAATAGCATTCGGTCGGAAAGGATGTTAAAAATGAACTGAATCGGAGCATTAGGACCGCTCATTTATGTAATAATTGAATTTGTTTGCGGTCGTACCAAACGGTCAAACTGCCGGCTGTTTGTCGTTTGAGCAGTTAACTAGGATCGTCATTAAAACATTGTTTAACCTAGAGTTTGAAAACACTTGTCAGTTTGTAGCCTTAAATAATTGAGTACTCTTAGGGTACTTTCACATGTGCAAAAGTTACAGTTTTTTTCTGTCGTTTTCTTCCATAACTCAGAAAAAAACGAGAAAATTTGCAGCCTTACGGAAAAATTGATATTACCACCGTACAAGTTGCGTTAACTTTATATGTACTGGAGTTTGTCATCTAGCGCTATGCAGTTTGTCGTCTAGCGCGTTTCGACCCACTTCCACGTCTTTCCAGCTCATCGTCAAACTTTAAATAAAATCACCTCGCGAGATGATTTTACATAAAGTTCCATGAGGTGCGCGAATAGGCAGATTCTATCGCACGCGTCGTAAGTTTTTGACAATTTTTGTGCGCGGTACCGAAAAAAAAAAACCACTGCAAGTTTACAGCATGTGCGTGAATTTTTTCCGTGCGCTTTTTCAGTACAGGGGCCGTGGAGGGGGTCTCGACCAACGGACGCCATTTCGCAAAAGCGAAGTCCATGAAAGTGCCTCTCTCTCTCTCTCCTTCTCCCACTACCACATCTATCTCACAATTCTTGCAATGAAAAACGTTAATAATGGTATCAAGTGGAAGATCTCTAAAAACGATTTTTGACTATCTTTGGGCATATTTTGATGGCAGTAGAGTGAGAAAAGACTAAAACACAAAAGTGGGAAGCCATGGCGGAAAGTTTTAGAATTTGTGACGTCGACGCTATCATAATTTGAGCGTGACATCAAAATGTCACAAACCCTAAACATCTACAATGTCAAAAGTAGCTAGACGTCTACAACCGTCGCTATTTTGTAAAAGTCGTCAATTATTGCGAGTTTTCTAGTCGTCTACAACCGTCACAAATTACACCCACATCTACATCTGTCACAATCTAAAGTAACAATTTCATTTCTTTACATACGAATGCTCTAAAAGTGGCCGACTTTATTAAAAAGCGCGATGGTTAACCATATGAGTCCATAGGAACAAAAAGAAGTAGCATTACTAAAACTGAAAAACCACATAACAAGGGAATAAACAAAAGGGAAAATCAAGGCAAAACCTACGAAAATACGAAAGGAAGGCAAGGAAGTCGAAAACACCCAAAAAGGCAAAACCCAACAAACAAAACATCGTAGGAAAAAACTAACACGTAGCAAAAAACCCCCAACATAACTTAAAATTTACGGAAAGCAACCACGTACGTCCCCGAATCCCGGAGGAGCACCAAGAGGAAGTTCCGGAACACGCCGTCGATCCATAACGACAGTAGACGATCGAAGTAGTATAGAAGCCAACACCCGTTGTAGGGCCACGGAAAACCGTTGACGATAAAGAGGAGTAAGGACTGAAACAGGAGGGCTCCCAGGTCCTCGCCTTTCGAACGAGCGCCGACCACAAGTACGGAAAAACTCGTCCAAAGCCACACCCAAACAACCAAATATCTCAACCGCCATCGGAATGAAGCCATCCATAGCGTCGCGATGGGCATAATCACGCTCTTTCCTTTTAGCCGCGTCACGCGCAGCAACTCCCATATGTCGAGCCGCTTGGTTGACAACTGTAGTTGAGGTAGGTTTGTCAAAACAATGTCACCAAATGCACGACGCGCACCATCAAGTAATACAAGGTCTATCTGACGCGAAGGAATAATGTGAGAGACCTCGCGACGAACAGAAAATCCCCCCTCAGAAGCGATAGTAGCGATGATGTCTCGAATCGTGTTGTGCGCATGAATGCTCTAAAAGTAGTACAGAGAATCTTCACTAAAAACAAAGTTACAAGACTAAAGTTTCGGTTACATGCGAAAGTAACCTTAGAACAATTTTGTTGATCGTAGAGGCAGTAGTTAAAGGCGTTTTCCATGAGGAGGTGTCAATACTTGTACGGACACATTTATTGGTAGAGTGGTATTGTACCACGTATTTAAAGTTTTGATATTGAAAATCGTGAAATTGTTTTAAAACCCTGCAATTTAAATGTATTTACGTACTACAAAATTGTACGAACTAGGCAAACTATGTCATTGTACAACCAAAATCCCCTTGGCTTTGCATACGCGCTATCTTTTTTAATGGTTGCTTT
>JBBHKE010003355.1:0-10391 GCA_037447655.1 Zygnema cylindricum | reverse complement strand
TACTGAGCAGGAGTCTAGAAAATCCGAGAAAATCTGATCTTGATGCAGCAAAGAGAGTCTTAAGATATTTGGCAGGAACTAAAGATCTCAAACTCACTCTAGGCGGAGGAGAAGTCAAGCTGCAAACTTGGAGTGATGCAAGCTATGTCGACATGCCAAGCCGAAAATCCACCACGAGATTCGTTCTACAAATTGGCAACGGTACTTGCTGCTGGTGCAGAAAACTTCAAAAGGTTACAGCACAGTCGACAATAGAGTCAGAATATATGGCAGCAAGCTCGGCCCTCAAAGAAATCTTATGGGTAAAATCCATATTACAAGAACTAGGATACATGCAAGCTGGTCCACAGGTGATCTAGTGTGATAACCAGGCTGCCATTGCCATTGCTTCTAACCCGAGTCATCACTTCAAAAGCAAGCACATGGATGTACGATTACACTTTGTAAGAGAAAAAGTGTACTCTAGAGTGCTTAAACTATGTTATTTGCCATGCAAAAATGATTGCTGATATGCTCACTAAAGCCCTTCCTGCTCCTAAGCTAAAGTATTGTAGGGACGCATTGGGATTAAGTGAATAGTTGAATAGCTGCACTGCTATACTGCCACTTTGCAGTAAATCCACCATTGTGAGGTAGTGGGACTGGGTGACTTGCTAATTGATATATTGCTATGCTGCGATGCTGCGCTAGTTTATTATCGCAGCTACGCCGGGAAACTAAGTCTTAAGCTTTAGGGGAGTGTTGTCTTTTTGGAAACTTTCAGTCTTAAAGCAGCGCAGCTGCTTTACAGACAAAGCAGCGCAGCTGCTATACAGCAAAGCAGCTGCAATACAGCAGAGCAGCTGCTATACAGCAGAGCACTTGCTATACAGCAGAGCAGCGCACCAGCAAAGCAGCGCAGCAGCAAAGCAGCGCAGCAGCGAAGCTGGAACACAGACAAGACAAGGCAACCACGATTATATTTGATATGGTCTGTACAGACAACGCAACGTCTGATATTCTTAATGTGATTCTGTATAGGATAGAGCAACTGCGATAGATACGATTCTAGTCAACTTAGTGGGAACTCAATGGTAACTTAGTGGGTAACTCAGTGGTAGCTTAGTGATAGCTCAGTGGTAGCTTAGTGATAGCTCAATGGTAGCTTGACAGATTAGTAGTAGCTTGGTGGTTGACATACCTCTGAAATACACTAGTGTTGCGAGTTCAACACAAGTATAAGACGTAGGACTCATAACATATGATGAATCCAGACTTCGAAGTAGTAAAACTGCAGACAGTTTTTGGGAAACTTCTGAGTATGATATCTTGAGTGTTGTCGGGTCAATTGTGCTATAACTTTGGGAGTTATCACTGTTTATGCTACTCTATATTCTGATAGAGTTTTGTGAGGTTTGAAGGCTTGTATAAGAATTGGTGAACACTTAAGAACAGCTGTTTGGTAGGATTCTTAATAGCTTCTGAGAGTGTATCATGTCTACTTCTACTACTACTACTGCTCCTCCACCTGCACCGGTGGTTGTAGAACAACAATTTTCAGTTTGAGAGGGGGTTTCACAATGAGAGGGGAATTGTAAGGTTCATTGTGAAACGACGTCTTAGTTTTGTTGAGCGCCGTATTATAAATTATATAGTTTACGTGTGGTTTTGTTTGGCGTGGTGTTATTAGTTAAGTTTTATACACTTTGGTTTGGTTTTGCGTGGTTAGTATTATAGATATGTACGGTAATCGTGTATTTTCGTGTGGTACTAATATTTGTAAGGCGATCTTACATTTTTGTAAAGTATCGTGTACAGTAAGTTTGATGGTTTGTTTAGTATTTTCTAGGTCTAAAATATAATGCAGAAAAGAAGCCAAGGTAGTCTGCCTCTAACTTCTTTTTTCAACTCCCACACTTGTTGCATTCACTGAAAGTCGGAGATGAAGCTAGAGCCATGGTTGCCCATGCTATCTTGAGATATACAGGTAGTAGATTAGTTGATTTACTAAAAGTAAAGTTGTTGGATATAAGATTTGATCCTTCCACCTATCGGCCGTCAATGCCGCCGGTAGCCGGTTACTCTATCTATTTGGTCTATGACTAATGTTAGAACATACTGTGTTTGATAAATAGTTAAACATTACTAGGCTGACAAATTCATTTAACGGAACTATTAACAGGATACATAGGTTCGAATATGTTTATGTACGAATTAGGGTACGAACAACAAAACTAGTACCGCGAATTTGTTTCGATAGCGAAACGAATACCGCGCATGTATTTATTACGGCTACGATTAAATCTGCATTTAATCGGACTGCCGGAATGAATGCCGAGATCGTGGAAGAGGATTTTGGCGTTTTTTGGTCATCGCCACATCGGATGACACGTGGCTGAATGACATTGGATCGCGACATCTCCGGGGATTAAAGGAGCAAATCCGGATATACCACGTGTCGACATTTAGGCCATATCGTACAGTATTCGTACATAAAGTACACCGGCTGTTGTACTTTTGTGTACGGAAGAGTTATATGATTGGTTGCGTACGTCAATAGAGAGAGTGTGCGAGAGAGATAGGACTTAGAAAAATTGGTAGATAGGACCCTCTCTCCCAGAAAGCTTCGGTACAAAAGGTCAACTTTGACCCTCCATAACTTTCTGCTCAAAAGAGCAAATTAAGAGATTCTTTTTGCTATCGACTCAGGGAAGTCTTGTCTTCACAAAAGTGAAGGTGGTCGGAGTTTTTGTCTGCCAGGGTGGCAGTGATTCTTGCTGAAACACAAATGGGTCCATGATATCCTAGAGGCTTTTTGCAAGCTGTCCATTCTGAGGACCTATGGAGGTCTCCCAGTTTCAGGTTATAGGCCCACCCTCTAGGGTACCCATCTTTAATGGAACTGGCTTCATATACTAGGAAAGTATGATGACAGGAGCTCTATGCAAGAAAAGGTTTTGGGGGATAGTGAGTGGACAAGTGGGGCGTCCATCAAATTCTGGAATCCCTCCAGGGTTTGGAGGAAGCAGATTCACAAGGAAAGCAGATCCATCCTCAACGGAGGAGACAAAACAAAGATAGGTGGTGGACAAAGGAACGGAGAAGGAGACAACCACACGAATAGCAACAGGTTCAGCATTTATGTCACCGATTCCGATGAACGAGGAAAATGATACTGATACATGGGACTTCAACAATATGGGTGCAAAGCACTTTATCCTCCACCATCTTACTCAAGGGCTTGCATGTCCTTATTTATAGGTAGAAAAGGCATCCGATCTTTGGATGGCTCTCATAGAGATATATCGAAGTGGTACGATTCAGCAACAACAGTTGGCTGATCAAAAAGTTAAGGAGTATGTATACAAGGGGGGGAAGATGTTGGAATTTTGCAATGAGCTTGCTACACTTTTTATGGAGCTACAAAGTGCGGGAAAAGATTTTAGTGAAAAAAAAAGGTTAACTGTTTACTGATGAAGTTACCCGATGAGATCAAGAATATAGTCAACCGTGTGCAAGACTTGCCGGACTCAAGGTGGATATGGAACTCAGTGGTAAGGATGATTCTCGTTCGGGAGAATACAATTGAGATCCGAAGGGGAGGAAAGAGTGGCCAAGCCTTAACAACTTCGATCGATTGGAGGAACAAGGATTCCCGGAAACCAGTCGGAAACTATAGGGGAAGGGAGCAGAAAAATCAAACCGACGAGTTCGGACCAAGGGCTCCCAAAGGTTTATGTCATTTTTGTAAAAAACCGGGGCATTATATGGCGGAGTACACTAAGCTAATCAAGCTTTGGTTAAAGGAGGGGCAGACCGGTGGAACCCGAAGAGGAAAGAAAAAGGCCATTGTGACACAAGTGCATGAGGTAGAATCCGAGGACGAGGACGATGAGCTCATTTTGGATGAGGAGTTGGAGGCGAAAACGAGGTCGAAATTCCTCGAAGGCAAAAATGTGCTTACGTTGGATTGAAAGGTGAAGCAGGCAGGGTTGTAGATTCAGGTGTCTCCATGCAGATGTGTAAGGAAAAGTTCCTGTTCACTAAGATAAGATAGATTCCCACCGTAGAGATAGAGTACGGGGATGGGAGGATAGTCAGTAGTACTGTTGTAGGATCGGTAGATCTGAAAGTGCTAGTAGAAGGAAAGACATATATAGTAACATTCTCCGATGTATTGTTTATTCCGAAGCTGAACAAAAACCTCATCTCTACATCTGTATTAGATGATAAGGGTTTTTTCACTAGCACTAGGGAAAGAGTCTTTATTGCTAGTTTTCAGGAGGATGTATATTCCATTGCTGAGAAAGGTAGCCAAAGGATGTTTAGGCTGATTTTAAGTAATGAAACAAAGAAACTTTATCATGCCGGTGTTCATGATATTATGATGTGGCATAAAAGGCTTGGGCATGTGAATCTAGATAAGTAAAGAGAGATGAAAAAGATGGGAGTGGTAGAAGGGATTCAATTCAGTAAAAGTGATAATATAAGTGATTTTAGTGGATGTGCTCAAGGTAAAGCACACAGATTACCCCTTCCCAAAAACAGCTACCTATAAGGGAGAAAAAATTATAGATTTAGTACACATAAATATTTGGGGACCAGCTAAAGTGCCCTCACCGGGGGGGGGGAAAGATTTATGATCTCTATCATTGATGATTGGTCTCGGTATTTCAGGGTGTATTTTTTGAAAAACAAGTCAGAAGCTTAGGATTGTTATAGACAATATAAAGCATTGAGCGAAAAACTCCATGAAACTTCAATCAAGAGAGTAAGGAGTGACAATGGTTGAGGGTATACCTCTAACCAGTTTGAGGATTTTTTGAGGGAAGATGGAGTCCAACACTTAAAGACAGTTCCACAAAACTCGGAAAACAGAATGGGGTAGCTGAAAGATTAAATAGGACACTAAGTGATAGTGGTAGAAGTATGTTGTCGGATAAGAAGATAGGAAAATGGTTTTGGGCAGACGCATTGAACTGTGCTAATTACCTCAAAAATAGAGTTCTTACTTGAGCTATAAAAGAACAAACACCTTATGAGAGATGGACAGGCCGGAAACCAGACATATCTCACTTAAAGGTTTTCGGCTATCAAGTATTCAGTCTAGATACAAATCGGTCTAATTAGAAGCTAGATCCTAAAGGAAAACCGGATTATTTATTAGGATATGATGAGGATGTCTAAAGATATAGAGTTTATGATCTAAAGAGAGAAGATATAATCTTAGTAAAGCATCTAGTAGTTATGGATGAAGGAAAGTGTGTGGATCCCTTCAAATATACAAAGTTAGTAAAAATCAGATTTGAGTCAGAAAATTCTGATGACTTTGAGCTTCCTAACTATCCAAGTTTTAGAGAAGATGACATTCTTGCAGATACAAATCAGACCGAAAAGGACTTGGCTGTGGAAACTCCAGTGACAACTCTACTCGAAGCGGAAGACGTGCTGGAAATTGATTCGGAATCAAGAGATAGGGGAGAAGCCGAGATTGTTCGAAAGAATCCACGAGAACCATCTATTCTGGCTTCAGATTTTGAAAGGGGGAGGAGAAGTAGGAAAAGATTGCAAGAAAAACAGGTTAATAACAAGGTAACAAAACTATCTCATCAAGATGAACCTCAGACTTATAGAGAGGCGATGACTCGTCCAAAAAGAAATCTGTGGAAGACAGCCATCAATGAGGAGATGGCCTCAATTATGGCAACCCATACTTGGGAGCTGCTGGATTGTCCACCTAACCGAAAACCAATCGGTTGTAACTGGGTTTTTAAATTAAAACTGGACCGAGATAACATAATCGAGCGTTACAAGGCTAGATTAGTGGCAAAGGGATTTACACAAAAGGAGGGAATTGACTACGAGGAAACCTTTGCCCCGGTCGTCAGATTTCCCTACGTCCGCATACTTCTCAGTTTGGTAGTAGCGGAAGATGTTGTTTTTAGAAAGCTTTAGTCCTCTCTATGCCTCAGGTGTGAGGGAGAGAGAGCTATTCAGGACTTAAGCTATTTTTGGTTGAGTTCAGTTCAGTGGTTACCAAAATTAGTGTGAGAGTGAAGTTGGGAGTTCACAGTTCATTCACACTTGGGACACGCGTCGTCACTTGAGAGAAATGCGTGAGTATGTCCTCTGTGGACGTACGCAAATTCGGCAAGTCCACGGGATTTCGTGAAGTCAGTTCTACGGTGCCAAATCCTTTAGTCAAACGGTTGACAGCTGCTGCCAACAAATACTGACGAGGCATGACTAGATCACTATCACTTTACGTTGTCTGAACTTCGGTGTAAATATTTGGTAGAATAGAATTTTGTTTGTAGTGAATTAGTTTTTTAGTGTTGAGAATGTGGTTTATCACATACCTTCAGTACAGAGGTATACTCATACTATTTGTTGTGTTAGAATGTTATATGTACGGCTGGAATGCCTCCGTACAACTTAGTGTAGTTTCGGTGTATAGAAGTAGGACTTAGTTAATTTGATTTCATTAGGAACAAATGATATGAAAACTGTACACTCAGTTTGATGTTATTTCATTTCTGCATATCTCACAGATCTGTGAGCGGAATTCATTGAAAATTTGTGTGTGTGTTCCTTTTGTATGTTATCTACACTGTGGTAAATTTTCACAACCATTGGATCATTTTTTTGAAAGTTATAGTTTGTCAAAGTTGTTGTTCAGCCATCGGTATTTGTGGAAGGTTCCTTTTTTGTTTTGTTCTACGATGACTACTGCTGCATCTTCTTCATCTTCAGTGCCAGCAGTTGTCTCAAAACAACAAAAGACATAGAGGTGCACCAGATGGACATCAAGACAACCTTTTTGCATGGAGAATTAGAAGAGGAGATCTTCATGCGACAACCAAAAGGATTTGTGGAGGAAGGAGAGGAGAGTAAGGTATGCCGGCTGATTAAATCTCTTTATGGTTTGAAACAGGCGCCTCGACAGTGGAATAAGAAGCTTGATGAGTTTCTTACCGGTCACGGATACATTCGGATCAACTCATATCACTCAATCTATGTTTTTGAAGATGAGGAAGGTGTTATATTTATTGCAATTTATGTTGATGATTTACTTGTTTAAAGTAAATCAATGAAAAAAATTAATAAACTGAAAACTGATCTTAACAGAAGATTTGAAATGAAGAATATGGGGAAAGTAAAATATATTTTGGAAATTCAAGTAGAAAAAGATCGAAAAAGAACGATTATAAAATTGACTCAAAAGGAAGCACTAGGGAACATGCTTGAAAACTTTCAGATGGATAAAGCTAATAGTTGTACAACTCCAATGGAGTTAATAAAGGGAAGTGAGGGGAGTGAGGAAGAAAGAGTCATAGTCTTAGACGAGGAATTATCTCCTGAAGAACAGAAGTTTATGCAGACTATTCCTTACAAGCAAGTAGTGGGAAGTCTAATCTATTTTATGTATTGTACCCGGCCCGATTTGGCTGCACCTGTAGGAGTGCTTAGTAAAGATGAACAAGATTCAGTTGATCAATTTAAAACAACAGACCATTCGACAAAAGAAAGAGAACAAGGGTACGTCATCTTTCATCACACGCAACCGGTTTATATTCCATCACAGTCACCTACATCTATGATAAATCCTCCATCACTTACACCAGTGACTCTTATAGATGAATCAACAAAGACTCCCACTTAGGAAGAATCATTTGTCACATGTCAAACAAGGCAGAAAAATCCTAGATTGTCAACGATTTTAGACGTAGAATTTACCGGGGGAAAGAGATTTACCAGCAGGCTACAAGTAAGCTCTCATTTTTCTTTTTATGGGGTTACAGAGGAACCTGTAACAACTCATAAGGCCTTCTCATCACCTGAGAGAAATCACTTGATCGAGGCAGTAATTGATGAAAGAGATTGAATTATCAAGGCGCAGACGTGGGAGCTAATGAATCTTCCTCTGAGGAGAAAAGCTATTGGCATCAAATGGGTGTTCAAGGTGAATCTCAACCCGGACAACACCATCGAAAGTGCAACTCTAGGACCTCGATAGGTCCTCAAAGTAGGCAGCTCACACAAAGCCTCTAGGATGACACTGACACCATTATGTTTCAACAATAATAACTACCACCCTGACAGACAAAAACTCTAACCATTTTAACCCTTGTGAAGGCAAGACAACCCTGAGTGGATAGCAAAAAGAATCTCTAAATTTTCTCCTCTAGGCAGTAAGTTATGAGTGGTCAAAAATGACGTTTTGAAGAGAAGCTCTGTTGGAGAGAGGGTCCAATCTATAAATTTTTTCAAAGTCCTAACTCTCTCTAAAACTCTATCTACTCAAGTACGACACCAATCATAATACTGTGTCGTTCAGAAAGATTCAGGTGCCGTTTTACTTTTTGTATGTCCATTGTAAGACACAGCTAACAAGTCGACACATGTCATATTTGGATTCGTTGTTGTAATCCCCAGAGATGTCGTAAACCAATGTGGTACTGCTGTAGAAATTAATGGTTCTTTTAGTATTTTCTATGTCTAAAATTAAATGCACAAAAGAAGCAAAGGCAGTTTGCCTCTAACTCCTCTCTTCAACTCCCACACTTGTCGCAGTCATTGAAGGTTGAAGAGGGAGATAAAGCAATGGCTGCCTCTGCTATCAAGAGAAAAACATGCACATGTTTTAGCATATTTACTTACAGGGTACTTGACAGACCCAAGATTTGATCTTGGTACCTAGCGTCTATCAAGCTAGCCAGTAGCGGTTTGCTTTACCCTACAAGTTTAGGATCAGTGCAGATATATAAGGTTGACAAATATATAAATAGTTAGGGATGAACTAAATCAATTAAACGGAAAATATAGACGTCGTGAATGGATACAAATTTGTAAAGTACATGGTACAGTACGGTTGCGAAACGAATATCGGGCATTTTGTTTTGAAAGCGAAAAACAATTCCAGCAATGATTTATGACGGCTACGATTTAAACCTAGAATTGATCGGACGGCGGCTAAAGATGTCGAGATCGCGGAATAAGATTTTGGCAGTTTTCAGTCACCACCATATCGATTGACACGTGGCGCGCCCGCATTGGATTACGACATCTCCAGAGATTACAAGAACGAATCCAGATATGACATGTGTTGACTGGTTGGCCATGTCATACAATGGTCGTACAGAAAGTACACCGGCACTTCTATGAAACTTTGAGACCTCCATAAGTCCTCAAAGTGGACAGCTTCCAAGAAGCCTCTAGGATAATCCTGACCCCATTGTGTTTCAGTAAGAACAACTGCCACCCTCGTAGACAATAACTTTGACCAACTTTACCCCTGTGAAGGCAAGACTCCCCTAAGTCGATAGCAAAAAGAATCTCTAAATTTGCTCCCCTGAGTAGTAAGTTATAGAGGGTCAAAGTTGACCTTTTGTACCGAAGCTCTCTGGGAGAGAGGGTCCTATCTCCTAATTTTTCTAAGTCCTACCTCCCTCACAGACACTATCTATTGATGTAGGGAGCTAATCAAATTACTCCTCCGTACACAAAAGTACAGCTGCCGGTGTACTTTTTGTACGAACATTGTACGACATGCCCTAAATGTCGACACGTGGTATATCCGGATTCGCTCCCTTAATCCTCGGAGATGCCGCAATGCAATGTTAGACCGCCACATGTTATCCGATGTGGCGATGATAAAAAACCGCCGAAATCCTCTTCCGCGATCTCGGCGTTTAATTTCAGCCATCTGATTAAATTCACATTTAATCGTAGCCGTAATAAATACATGCGCGGTATTCGTTTCACTAAAGAAATAAATGTGCAGTATTCGTTTTTTATCTGTACTGTAATCCGTACTATTACATTACTGGATCTATGTCTCCCGTAAAACTTTTTCAGTTAAATGAACTATCCTAAATATAAATGTTTAATTAATTATCAAACCTACACTATGTTACACTATCTCTAGACCTAACGGTTAAAGCTACCGGCTTTTGACTGATTACCGGCCGGCAGGTTCCATGATCAAATCCTGGAGCTGTCACATATAATTTTAGTAAATAAACCCCTACTAATATATATATCCCGTAAACCTCTGGATAGCCTAGGTAGCCATGGCTCTAGCTTCCTCTCCAATTTCTCAATGATTGCGACAAGTTTGAGAGTTTCCAGAGAGAAGTTAGAGGTAGAGTGCCTCGGCTTCTTTCTATATTTATATTCACACCTAGAAAATACTTTAAAAAGTCCATTAATTTCTACTCTCCCCTTATTTTGTAGTTAATCTTTAATTTCAGACCACACTTCTCCATGTAGAAAATAAGCTTAGGGCAAGGCACAGGTTTGGTCATCATATCTGCTACAATCTCACTATCTGGTCGGTACTCTAAACTGATTATTTTTTTTTCTACTTTCTCTCTAACAAAGCTGAGTCTAATGTCCATGTGTTGAGGATT
>JBBHKE010003354.1:151879-171532 GCA_037447655.1 Zygnema cylindricum | reverse complement strand
AGGAAAAAAAATGACAAATGAAAAAAGGATAAAATCTAGAAGGACAAATCGGAAAAAGAAAATCTGGAAAGAAGAATCCGACCAAGAAAACCCAGAAAAAAGAAAAAAACGGAAAAAAAAAACTGAAAAGAAAAAACTTAGAAAAAGACAACATCAAAAGATAAAATTTTAAAAGTTAAACAGGGAACCAAAAAAATTAAAAGAGACTAGTTATCGCATCAGAAGTTGCAACAACAGTATGTCCAAAATAAATTTGACATCAAAAAATGATGATTCGCACTATTTTTTTTTGTTTAAAATTTACGGTGATTCACACTATATTCTGATAAATGGAGCTGTATTGCAGCATAAAAATGATATTAATAGAGCTTTTATTGAACTGTTGTTGCAGTTTTGAACCAATTTTTGAGCACAGAAACGAGAAGTCGAGAGGGGAAGGAGAGGGAGAGAGTTGGAGGGGAAGAAGAGGGAGAGAGGTGGAGGGAAAGGAGAGGAAGAGAGGTGGAGGAGAAAGAGAGGGTGAAAAGGTGGAGGAGAAGCTGAGAGGCAGAGGGAGAAAGGTCGAAAAGATAGAGAGAGACGGAGGATAAGGGTGGAGAGGTGGAGGGGAAGGAAGAGTTATTTGGAGGGAGTGATAGAAGAGAAAGAGAGAGGTGGGGGAGGAGAGGTGGAGGAGAGGGAGAGGGAGAGAGAGTACCTGTGACGAAGCATTCCGTAAAACTGCGAGTGCATGGGAACGGACCATTCCCAAGGCTCTTGACTGAAGGAGAGGGAGGGAAGAAACGAGGGAGAGACGGAGGAGCAAGGGAGGGGGGGGAGAGAGGGAGGTCAAAAAAGAGAGAGATGGGGAGAGAGAGAAAGAGGGACAACAAGGAGAGAGGGACCGGAGGGGGACGGGGGCAAGGAGATGGGAGAACGGGGGAAAGAAGGAGAGTGAGGCGGGGAAAGAGGGAGATACAGGAAGAAAAAGAAAAAAAACATTGAGAACAACAAAACAAAAAAACCATAAATACCCTTAAAAAACCTTAAAAAAATAATTGATAAATCTCGCATTTCAGAGCATCTAATTAAACAAAAACGACTTGAAAAGAAATCAAAATGGTAACCGAAATTCGAACAGATACTAAAACAAAATCGATTTTTTTTGAGATAGAAAAAAAAAAAAAAAGAGAGGGAAAAAAAAACAAAAATTGTGTTTACTTACCTGCAAATGCCGAAATTTCTTGAGATAGATATCCGAATGTTTGTACTGTAAATTGCTCCCAACATATCTGTCCCCTCCAAAAGAAACAACTTTTACAAAAAGGAAAAAAAAAACAAAGAAAAGAGCTACTGAAGCAGAAAACTGGAAATGACACAGCTTCTGAAATGATAAAAGCTTACTAAAGGCAAGATAGAACAAATACATATATAACAAGAGAGAGAGAAAGAAAGAGAGAAAGAGAGGGAGAGAGAGAGAGAGAGAGAGATTGAAAGAAAGAGAGGGAGAGGGAGAATAAAGGAAGAACAGAGTCGAAACAGCAATTCTACTGCAACATATAACAAAGAAAACAATAAAGTAGAAAAAACAATAAATCATAAAGAAAAAAGTAAAACTTACGAAATACATTCGTCCAAACGTTTCAGAAGTGGCAAAAAATGGCTGGAGCTCACACTCATACTCGGAGCATGAAATTTTGTTTGAATCTGCCCAAGGGAAAAGAAAAGAAAAAGTTCAAAAAGTAATAATCAACTCTAAAGCTTTCTGTACATTTGATTTCGTTTTTCCCCTCTTTTCCTTTTGGGGAACCCTCAACTTCCATCCCCGAACATCCAAAAAATAGGATTTCAAGATTAACCAAAGATGAAAAAAAAACATTATGAAAGATTTCAGTTTTTTTATTTAAAAAAAAAGGGGGGGGGGGGGGGGGGAAATTTCACCTTTTCAAGTTCATCAAAATAATTCAATTTGCTTCTCAGGGCATCTGCAAATTCTATCAGTCTCTCCTTCTCCAAAACCTGTAAAAAATAAAATAAACAAATAAATAAAAAGAAATAAAAACACAAGCAACTAAAAAAACCAGGTAAATCTGCCTCCTCCCAAAAAAAAAAAAACAAAAAAAAGGCGTCAGGAAAGGAGCCGGCAAAGAAAAAAACCTTCGAAGATTTGACTAACTGAAAAAAAGTTGTGGCAATTAAAATGTGATGCAAACAAAAAAAAGAAAAAAAAAAACTACCAAACGTTCACAAGCGTCGTGAAGACTTTTAGTTTTTGTGGCGACCGCCCGATGCTGCACTTGAAGGTCGTCAAAAAGGGATAATGTGGAGTCCACCTGAGAAAAAGACAAAAAATAAAGGGAGAGGGAGAGGGAGAGGGAGAGGGAGAGGGAGAGGGAGAGGAAGAGGCAGAGACAGAGGCAGAGGTAGTGGAATGGAGAGGCAGTGGCAGAGGGAAAGGGAGATGGGGTGTTAAAAACGTTGTAGGGTCTTAAAAAAAATCTAGGAAAAAAACTATATATGTTGGATTCATTTTTCTGTCTTTTTTTTCGAATAAAGAAAAACCAGTGGATAAATGTTTTTTTATAGGATTACACAAAAACACAACCTTCTGTGTTGAAGTCACCAGAGAAAAAGACAATGAGAACAGAGGAAACAACAAAACGATAAGGGAAAGAAAAAAAAAAATCCAAGTAGAGTCCTTGCTTTTGCCTTTTGAAATGTGAAAAGTCATTTTTCAAAAAGTTCAGATATAGTTCATTTTTGGGAAGAAAAAGTCAAACAATAAAGTTGTAAATTCAGCTGAGAAAAGACAAAAAAAGAAAGAGAATAACTTCAGAAAAACTAGGGTTTTTGGGACTGCCTAAGTTAACTTAAATAATTGATCCACTTAGACAAAAATAATAAAAAAAACAACATAAAAGCCAAAACATCCCACAAATTTAAAAAGAAAACAAAACAAAACAACACAAAAAAACAAAAAAAAACATGTTGAAAAAGGACAAAAAGTGAAGAAAAGTCAAAACTACCTGAGAAAGAAGGCTATCACAAGTTTCCAAATGAAGAGTGAGAGCAGTCACATATTGTCGAAATTTTTCCTCGGTCTGCCCAGAAAAAACAAAAAACACAAAAACCAGAACAAACTCATTTTGATAATCAGTCCCAAAACTTATCGAAATGACAAAACTTTGACAAAAGAAGTGTAAAAAAAAAAATCAAACATAGCTTAAAAACAGAAGACATCAGTAAAGATGGAGAAGAAAACAGATGATATGGAGAGAAGAGATCGAGAGGAACGAGAAAGGAAAGTCGGAGAGGGTAAAACCAGAAAGCAGGGAGAGAGAAGAATTTGACAAGGAGAGGAAAAGAGGTCAAGGAGGGACGAGGAGCGAGCTAAGGTGATTTAAGAAGAGAGGGGGAACAGTAAATTGCCAAATCATGGAGGGAATAGAGGGGGGAAAAAGGAGCAGAGAGAAATGGAGAGGGGGGAGAGGCAGAAGGAGAGGGAGAGGGGGAGGGAGAGAGAGGGAGAGAGGGAGAGGGAGAGAGGGAGAGAGAGGGAGAGAGACGAGTCAAAAAGGAGGGAGCAGAAACAGATAATAGTGGAAGAAAGAGAAACTGTGAGTGAAAGTGAGAGAGAGAGAGAGAGAGAGAGAGAGAGAGAGAGAGAGAGAGAGAGAGAGAGAGAGAGTTAGAGAGAGAGAGTATCTCACCTCCGATTTCATTGCTGATTCCAAATCCGAATGCCATTTGTAAAACTGCGATCAAGTTTCGAAACCAAGCAGAAAAAAACTAGAAATTCAGTTTCTCTAAAAGAAAAATAAGGTTTTTTAGGGTAGTGTAACCACTTTATTCAAATTCACTACATTAAATCGCTAGGTGGCTCACTGTGGACCACTTACACAAATAATGTTATTAACATAAATCCCCTACTCAAATTACTGTTATTAAACTCTAATAGCCATGGGCAGTGTACAACACCTGTTAGAGGATAAAAAAGTCCCGTTTAGAAGATAACACAATTAAGTGTGGAAAAATGCACACATGAATTAATGTGAGAGACGAATTTCCTAGTAACAACTTGATAGTGTGAATGCGTGTTTCAGGTAGCTATCACCCAAATTGTAAATAATAATACAAACTTTTAGGAGAAGAAGAAAACCATGCTGGAATTGTTGGATGTGCTTTAGTTTGTCTTATTGTCTTAATTGGTCTTATTTTTATGGATTCTTTGTTGCATTTTCGGTGGCAGGTGGCAGGCTCTGATTGGCTCACCTGATGACTATTAATTAAAACGAGTTCTCCGGAACTTCCATCCAATAAAGAGGTATCACTGGGAGTAGTTACCTCTTGTCGTTTTGTGCCTTGCTGGAACCTCGCAAAACCAAAATTCCGTGCAGATTTTAATATTGGGGAAAAAATTAGTCCTCTACTTCCATGTCCTCCCACTGTTTTTTTTTTGCCATTCTTATATTTACAATATTTATAATTCTGATATCCTCCCACCTTAGCTTTGTTTTTTTCTTTCTTTTCCGTCTTTGTTATTTTTATCTATATGCTTCACATTGTAAATGTTTAAAGCTTAAACAATATATATTACGGATGAATAGTCTGACGAACAAAATCAGCTAGAAGAACATCAAAAAAGGACCTCTCTGACATTTGACTTTGACTTTTTTGAAGTTTTGGACGTTCCTCAAAAGAAGTGTGAGATCTGAACATGATAAAACATGTAGTAAAGGCACACAAATGTTGAAAAAAATGGAAAAAGAACAGACGGGAAATGAAAAGAAAGGGACAGGAGAGAGCAAGAGGAAGAGTGGGGAAGGAACAACATGGGAACCAATGACTAGAGAGAGCAAGAGATGGACTAAGAGAGAGGTAGAGATAGAGGTGGAGGGGGGGGGGGGGGGATAGAGAGAGAGAGAGAGAAATCAGACAAGAGAGAAGAGAGAGAGAGAGAAAGAAAGAAAGAAATAACAAGAGAGAGAGAGAAAAGAGAGAACGACGAAAGAAAAAAAGAAAGAGAGAGAGAGAGAGAGAGAGAGAGAGAGAGAGAGAGAGAGAGAGAGAGAGAGAGAGAGAGAGAGAGAGAGATACCACATGAGCTGGCAGAGGGCGGTCAGCCGCCACTTGCGCCAAAAATGTCACCGCTGCAAGCTGCTCCTCGGAGAGAGGGGCATTCTGGGAACCAACAAAACATATAAACGTGCTTATTTAGAACATAATACAATGGGTATTCTTCCTAACTAGGTTGTACAATAATTTTCAAAAAAGAAAGCTCACACTTGTGGCATGAAGGCGCTCTGGGAACCACAAAAACAAAAAAGCATATAAAACACACGCAATTAATGGTTATTCTTTCCTTACTAGATTTACAACTAATTTTCTAAAATGAGACCTCATGTTCACGGAATGAAATTTATTGATAAACATGAATGTAATCCCGTACAAGAATTCTAATCCATACAATGCGTTCAAAGGAATGATAGAAATATAAACCAAACCACTGCAAACTAATCTCAACAGAGAAATGCTTGGACGAAATCTTGTAGGCACATTCTTGCATCCGTTTTTTGGTCATGTTTTGGTCACGTTTCGGACACGTTTTGGTCGTGTTTTGGTCATCCTTGGATCATCTTTTGGTCATGTTACCAGATAAAATCACCAAAAGATAGAACAAACAATGTAAGTGAGAATATGCCTGGTTAACTCTCAGTACAAAGAGGAAATCAAAATTACGACGCCACCAGTTTCGCGATAAATTGCTTACCAATAAATCATCCAAACGAAAAAGTGATTATTTTTGTCGAAATTTGTTTTTTTTTGTTCAAATGTGGAAATGGATTTCGTGAGCAATGGGACATCTACAATAAAACAAACCAAAAGATTGTCTTCCGCTCCTTTCCTCCCTCAAATGAATGACAAAAATGATTGAAATTGTTGAGAAATTTGACAAACTTGAAGCACAAAACTAGGAAAAATTATTCGCCATCATGTTTCTGTTGACTAATTGGTCAAAAAAACCAAAAGAAAAATATGGCGGATCTGCATTGTTTAATGTTGGAATCCATGCATTCTACCAGAAAACTTGGCATGGTAACCTAAAATTGGATATTTTTACACAAAAGAAAGATAAGCACGCCAATGAAATATGAAATGAAATTATCTTGTTTTCTAATAAATTTCGACAAAATGGTACATGGGTCGTTTATTCTTTTAGTGAAACATGAGTCCTGCCATAAAGTTGAGCTTGAAAGTCCCTTGAAAATCCAAAAACCATTTTTCTTTTTATATTCGAGTGAATGGAACCTTGTACATTCCAGATCCTAACCAATGGCAACTCTACTTGGTCGAATTTCACGCCTGTAGAGACGCCAAAAAAATCAAAAACTACAAAAATGGAACATTCTTGCCATCTAAAGATCTAAAACCTAAAACAGGAGCATAATCTCAGCGACCTAAAAACCCTGAGACCTTCGCGACTTTTCAAACGTGTTTCTTAACTGAATGCAACAACAAGGAAACCCTAAAACGACCATAAAACTCTTACACGACATTGCCACGTGTCATAAGAGAAAAAACTCAGATCTTGACCGTACACCAACCTGATCCCACGTAGATTGAAAATTGTAGCCCTTATTCACAGCTGCTGGACGAGAGGCCCCGTCTGAAGGCGAAAATGAGCTGCCACGAGACAACCCGCCCTGCGCCAAAGCCGCTGGCATGCCACGTGGCGCCGCGGCTGCCATGAGGCACCCACGAGGGAGAGAAGTCAACTGAAACCACCGACAATACCGACCTAAGAATATGGAGACAGATGGGTGCAGGAAGATTAGGGTTTGTGAGAGAGTGGATGACTGGATGGTATGTGATGGAGTTTCAAAACTTTTGCCTTTAGGCTTGTACGGTCCAGTACTGTACACCGCCAATCGTTATTAGCGTTGTGTACACTAATTTCGTCCCGCTTTTTTTTTATTATTCTCCATTAGTGTAGTTCATTCTATTTTTTTTTTTATTCTATTTAGGGTTGTTTTCAGTACGTTGTCTCTTAGATAGAGTGGTGTACGGTCAGTGTCATACCGTACATAAATGTATGTTTTTAAGATAGAAAGTACAGTAAGTTAGTTTTAGTAACCGCGGACGCATGAGAATGTGCGTTCTAAAAAGGAAAAAATACCAGGATGTAAAAAATCTCGTTCGCACATATTCGTCCGACAGCCGCGTTTCGACTGTGTGAATGTACGATCTGTGTACGATTTGTCAGATTTTGTACGGAGACCTATATTAGTGTAAGCATGTTTGCGACCGACATTTTTTTTTTCAAAGATCCAAATTACCATAATCAAGCAATTAGAATGCATGATTTTTTCCATAATTTTCAAATTCTTAAATAGCGTACACCACTGTAATTACTATTACACGCTAATCAAACTTCTACGCTAATAACGATTGGCGGTGTACTGTACTGTACTGTCCTGAATGCAGCTTTGCCATAGAAGTGCGATTATTTCGTGCGTAGTCGCATTTTACAGAAATTTCCATTAATTTTTAGGACTCTGGGCGACCACCAGCTATTTTCTAGGTGTATGCATAAAAAATGCGAGTATTTCGTGCGGAGTCGCTGGAAATTTTCATACTATAGTGCGGTTCATCATTATATGGTACGGTCGGTCGTCCTCACCAGAAGAACACTATAAAGATTTTCTATTCTCCAATGACACGTGGCGAAGAGCGACACGTGGAACACCGGCACCAAAACTTCACACGTTTCATCGCATGCTAGATTATACTGGTGGCACGAGCTGTGTCCATGGCTGCCACTTGGCGTCCTATTGGTCTGACTTGTTATGACGTCACAGCTTTTAGTACATTGAATGTTCAAAGTTTTGATGCAGCGGATGTGCCACGTGGAAGCTCCTGGAAGGTGGCACGTGTAATAGGGAGCCCAGATGGACTTAATGCTGCCAGCTGGCGTAATAGTATGACAAAAGGTGACGTCATGCTCTTTTTTGTCACTTAATGTCTGAAGTTTTTCCAGGTCCAGGGTTTGGAGGTTCTTACGGTTCTATGTTTGAAAATTTGAGTTCGTCAAACCTGGTAGGATTTGGTCTTTAAAGAAAAAATATGCGAATCTAGATGGAATGGACCTTTGCATTAGATTCATAATTTAATGCATTGTTTAAAGTTTGTAGTTTGTGCAATTAGTTTGTTTTCATGTTCCAAAAATATATTTCTGGTGTTTAACTGCAAATTCCTGTTTGTTTTTTTTTTCTTGTTTATGATGCAGACAGTAAACAATCCTTGCATTCAAAAAACAAAAAAAGTTTGAGAAGAAGAGGTTCTGCTTTAGTGACAAATGCAGCCATCGATTGGGCAGCAATTCCAGCTTGGTGGGTATTCAACAAACTAAAATGAACCTTACATGATTAAACAAATCTTACTGTAATAATTTGAACGCATGTTAAGTCGAAGTCAAGCATTCATAAACTTACATTTTTGGATACAACTTGTTGTTGTTGATGTCTAAAATTTTACTCTTTTCGTGTTTATTGAGTCTCGTAATGTTTGTCAAATAGTGACGATTGTTTCATTGTAATTCCATGTGTTTCTATGTCACTTGTGATCACAACTTCTGTCAAATTGAATGATGTCACCATTTTCATTTTGTTTGTTCTTTAGGGTTGTGAAAGCTCTAGCCCAACGTGTTTACGAACCTAATCCATGTGGAGAAGGAAAGTACTTCGATCCTCGAACTCAAGCTTGTGTTTATGTTTGTCGGGAAGGTTACCGATTCGACCATGAAACAAAATCGTGTGTTCGAGTTGTTGGTCTTGACCTTTGCGAAGAAGGTTTTGTGTTGAGAGAAGGAAAATGTGTACCTGACACACAATGCGATAACGGATTTGCTTACGATGCAATTTTGGACGCTTGTATTCTTCCTCAGGTATTTCTTACTGTCTAAATTTGACTAGGTAGAGTTGGTAGTTTGTTTTTGATTCGGATCGCAGGATTTTTGCACAAGATATGTTAACAAAGTGGCATGTTTTGGTTTGTTAAATGTGCCTTATCTGCCAAATTAGTGCTGAGGCTTTCTGGGGAATACTATCTTATGTGCTTTGTTGTCATGATTTTAGTTTGAGCTATCACCAGTATCACCAGTCAGATTAAAGGCTACGTGTTTGCTTACTCTTCTGTTGTTCCTCCCTTTTCGTCGTCTCTGTTTCATTCTTATTTCCTTTCTTTTTGTAATTCTACTATTTCTTCTTTCCTTCTCTTTTTGACACTGTATCTTTCAATTTTGTCTCTTTCTCCATTTCTTTACTCTGCTTTGCTTTTTCTGCTTATTCCTTTTACTTTCTTTTTTTTTTTTGTTGCAGGGGACGTTTCATCAACCGAAACGGAACTTGTTGCAAACTTTGCTCGCTTGGCTAGCCAATCGTCTTTTAGCTTCGTCCAATTCGTGTCCGGTTGGGTTTTATCACGATCCAAATTCAAATGCTTGTGTCCCCGTCTGTGCTCCTGGATACGTGTACGACCGTACCCTAAAAAAATGTGTGAAAGAAGAGGTTTGAATTGGTTTTTTGTGTGAAATAAGAGGTTTTTGTAAGTTATACAATGGTTTTACTTGACCAAGAATGCGTTCAAAGGGACATAAGTTCCGGAATGAGGCGATTTGTGTTGTATTGATAAAGCCGAAAAGGCTAGGTAAGACGAGGCCACACCACTGGCTGTATGTTTATATTTATATCTTTTTAGTGTTTCACCTAATTTAAGATTTTGTTATGAAATTTTTCCGTATTTGGTATGGAAGAAGAGAAAGGAGAGTACATTGTCGCTCTGTTGTGTCTTTGTTGATGCAATGTATTAGTGATGAATGGTAACAATAAAATTTCATGTTTTCTCGTCGTTTCTTTAGTTTTTTGTCTTTTTACAAGAATCGTGTATATGACTTACTTCATTAGTTGATAATTTTATGTATGAATTGAGTACTTGCAATGTTTTGTTGGCTAGAAATAATGAAGCCATGCACTAAACACTTCAAGTTGAACCGAAATACGAGTTGGACCTAAAATAAATGAGGAGAGACTAGCTGGCACGTAAAATTGTAGCTAAAAAGGCATGAAGTTGAAACAAGAAAAAATAATGACAATTTTGCCAGCTTGGAGGCGGGATAGTGTGACACGTTGGTCACCTTTCCATTGAAGCGAACAATGGTTCTGAAAAGCTATTTAGACTTTCATGTCATGAAGCTACCTTTAATAGTATTGAGGTCAAGGATTTACTCACACTTCAAGAAAGTTTTACGGGACTAGGCTTACCTTAAACACAATTGATAGGGGAGAGATTTGCCCAATGGAGCAATTTGTACATGCTTTTAACTGTTTCTGGGTTGAATTTCGACGAAAAATACCCCTTGGGTTGAATTTCGACAAAAAATACCCCTTCATACAACGCAGTGTCCAATTTCAAAGGTTTGAGGTGGGCTTTTGATTGCAGGAAGCTAATTTATTTTCTTTCCGCACTGCTCAAACTTTCCTTCTTCCATTATCCGGGGTACCTTTAGAGTTTATCACATTGTTTAAGATGACTCACAGGCATATGCAAAGTTTAAGGGTATAAGGCCTCTTTAGTAAAGATGTAACCTTTTTCAGTACTAGCACAACTATCTGTTCGGTGTTCAATGTTACACCTATTCTTCTGTGTATTTTTAGGGAGCACACGAAAGGGGAAATTTCTACCGGAACTTATTTCATGTGTGTTTACGCTTATCAAGGGGCTGCATCCCGCAAGAAAAGTAATATTTTTGCTACGCTTTTTTGTATGCACAACAGCACAACCGTTAAAATATGTTATGATCGAAATTTCTAGTGTTGTGTATAACATTTGCCGATAACCGATCTGTAGCTTCCTTTTACCTAACAATAATCGATATATTGGTCCGATATATCTGTAACGGAATTATCGCGATAAATTTCTAAAAGTTGTATGGCCGATAACTCCGTACAGTGGTACGGAATGGATTATGAACAAATTTCTAAAAAGTCCCCTCGCGACATCTCCGTACTCATTTCATACTTCATTTCCGTACCATAATTTTGTACTTTTCGTACGGGCCACCCATCCCAAACCGATAATTATCGGCGATAATCTTATTGGTTCCGGAGCGATATCTCGAGACCCCTCACCGCTCAATAACCGATAATTATTGTTATCGGTTTTATCGCGATAAGTTTTTTCCAGATACACAACACTATAAATTTCACCTTACTACACCGTTCATCGTTATTTGCGTTAAATATTTATTAGTGTTAATGCAAATTTAGAATTAATAATACACATTTAGTGCAAGGAGACGTGGCAGATTGTAGTCCACGTCTTTAAATAATGTTGCTAACTCTATCTTGCGATTTTTGACCAAAGTGGGCCAATTAGTGTTGTTAACATTAATAACGATGAGCGGTGTAGTATCTCATAACAACCGTGATTGGTTGCTTTCTCGAATTGGGTTTTCTAGCATGAGATAGGAAAAATAACCTGAGCCATTTCATGAAAGCTCCGCAATAATCACCCTTTCACTCATCGCTAAACCTAGGGTGTTGATTTGGTGTCAATTTAATTTAGTGTTTGATCAAACGTTGATGGCCACCTGGCAACTTTTGAAATTAGTGTCGCCAGAATTATTTTATGATTTTTGGTTTCTAGTCAAAAACGCACGCAACATAATTAACTCTAATAACTTGTGTTGTGTATCGAAGCCCCCTTTCCGATATTCGATATGTACCTAATTTTGGTTACCTGGTAATCGACATATCACTTCGATACATAGAGAAGCTCAATTTCGCGATGTTTTACCAATATATTTATGCTCGATATGCCGATATTACTACACTACTATATATCGAAGCGACATTGGGTTTCAAAAAATTACCCCCCTCCCCCCCCCCCTCCCTCCCCTTCCCCCCCCCCCCCCCCCCCCCCCCCCATTTTCTTGTACATTATATAATGTAGCTGTATGGACCGCCAGCTCCCATGAAGTATATCGCGATAGTTTTTGTTGGTCCCGGAGAGATATGTCGAGAGCCCTCCGACCAGAGGTCGCAAAAGTCAAAATTTTACATAACCGAAACAGACCTTTTTTTTTTTCAAAATGTGAGTAACCGACGCCCGACCGGGTTATGTCACGCTCCCAAATTGTTAACCGTTAACCGACCCGGCGTTTACGAAAATAAAAGTTAACCGAAACTCGATTTCTCGCGACTAACCGTACCCGCCCGTAACCGAAAAAGTACAAAAAATAATAATTTTTTTTCTCATGTGTCTCATTCGTACGGATTTTGACATTTTTACGAAATTTCGTTATTTTTTCTAGTTTTTGAATCTTTCTTAAAATGCGTATTTTTTTGCGTACGGATGAAATGTACGGAAACTCCTAAAAACAGACGTTGCTTCATTTCCGCGCGCAAAGAGAGTTTCTCGTCCATAGATGTCCAATCCGTACGGATTACGATTTTATTTTACGAAAAATGCGTAGCATTCGTCGATTTCATACTTTACGTAAATTTCGTACAGTTTTTGCTGTACGAAAATGAACGGAGATGTAGTAAAATATACGAAAAATGTGACCCGAAAAAAAATCCTATACTGAAATAAACAACATTGTACGGAATGTGTACCTGAAACCTTAAAATTACGGAAAATTTAGGGCAATTGTACTAAGACATACAGAAATGTACGAGAATGTACTCTAAAATCCCTGAAATCCCCCGCTTAAAAGCCCTAGAAGGTACAAAAATGTACAGCCATTGAACGCAAATGTACTAAAAAACTGGTAAACATGGAACTGGAAAAGGACGGCGGACACAAAAGTACAACGGACGCAAAATAACATAATGCGCGCAGCCGGAATCGAACGGACGACTTGGAATGAGAAATCACGAACGGACGCAACCGTAAGATGTACGGAATATTATGAACACTGTAAGTAAATGTACGTAAAATGTAAGGCAGTTGTACCGAAATATACGGAATGCACGAAAGTCTACCCTAAAAACTTTTAGTATGAAGTCAAAGTCGGTCAACGCATTCGAAAATTTTTTGAATTTTGTTCCGTGCGCATATTCGTTATTTTTGGGGCGTTTCATGCGTGCGTTGTATGTGCATGAGACATCTATGGTTTTTCACGACGTATGAATAAGCCAATAATTACGATTTGTGGCGTTCCCTAAGATTTGCGAAATGAATAGTGTTACTACCGTGTCAGATTTCCGACGCTAATCATGATGTCACATACTTCCACGATGCCAAAGAGTACAAAGTATAATAATGTTGGATTGTATGGACAGTACAAAATTTTCACTTTTTTCGTTTTTCGCTTGACCGACCGTAACCGATTTTTTTTTTTTTTTTTCTGGTGAATCAACTGACCGCGATGTATCGTACCAATATATCAATTATCGGATACCCGAAAAAAGGCCCATATCGGTTATCGGCAAATCCTTACCGATACACAACACTACTAGTAAGGACGAACGCTGTAGAATGGATAAAATTTGGCAACCGAATCCGTTCCGGATCCGGCGCGGGCGGTCGGTTAACGGTCGGTCACGGTTTCGGTTGACCGTTTGCGACCTCTACCTCCGACCGTTCGACAATGCATACGAACTACTGAACTAGTGTTGGGTATCGGGAAGTTTCATATCGCGATAATTTCGATATTCGATATATCGAGTATCTATCGAGCAAAGTCTTCGATATATAGTACCGCGACCAACATAAATTATCGGGTGCCACACAGGTAATGTACGGCTTGCCGTACACAAAACAGTACGGACCCCTCCCCCCCCCCCCCCCCCCACTGAGCGCTCGCAACGGGGGGGGGGGGGGGGGGTGGGGGGGGGGGGGGGGGGGGGGGGGGGCTTTTTAAAAAAAAAAAATCGGGAAAAAAAAATATGCGGATATTTAGCTTCTCCGGGGGGGGGCTTTTTAAAAAAAAAAAATCGGGAAAAAAAAATATGCGGAAATTTAGCTTCTCCGTACATGGTCTCGATATATCGATTATCGGGTACCGATAATTCGATAATATCGAATATCGGCAATAGGTTCTCGATACCCAACACTAATACGAACTAATCGCGATAAGAATGCTTCGATACACAACACTATTAACTGTATAATTAACCGTCACAATCGGGTATCCGAATCCTTATCCGATCCGTACCCGGCTGCGCGCATCGGATCCGGGTACAGATTCGGCTGCCAAATTTTGGGGGCCGGGTGATTCAAAAACAAAAAAAAATCGGGTAAGGCCAGATCGATTGGGACCTCTGCTTGTAAAGTACAGTACGGTATTGTACTACAGTACTAGTAAGGACGAAAGCTGTAGCATGGATATTTTTTTTCGAAAATGTAATCATGAGCGCTCCTGAGGATTTTAAACTGCGAAACAGCCGTACAGTAAAGGATATTCATAATGACTTTTGGACTTTTCCGCCTGATGGAGCGCGGCCCTACATAGAATTGTCAGTTTGTACGGGTATATTTCAGTATTCCAGACTTCCAGCATATCCCATGTACATATTTTAGCATTGCAGTATATATTAGGTTCAGATTTCGTCGAACATCCCCGTCTTGAACTTGACGTCTGAAACTTTGGACAGATTCTGCGGATAATGCCATATTCCAGCAGCCGTTACGTATGTCCTTTTTGTACAGACAGAAGGGATAAAAGAGTGACGTCCTTTGGCCAAAAGGAAGCTGCCTTCAAATCGACGAAATTTCACATATCAGACGGATTAACGAGTGACGTCAGAAGGTACGGCACCAATGACAGACGCTCAGGAAACGAAACGCCAAACGTTTTTTGTGCATTTATGAGGGAGGCTATTCGCTTTCCAGCACTTTACATTTCCATTGGTTCACATACATGAGCATGTGAACTCCCGAGGAGCCTGCCGCGAAATTGCAAAAGGCAACTCGTGATTCCTATGGAAACACGCGATAGGACGGGAGCTCGTGCCACTGGTGACAGGATCGTTGAAATTCGTACACGTGGAGAAACTGAAAACATGGATCGAAGGCTCGAAAAGTCTGTGATGATAGTTTCACATGCTTCCATTTCGCTGACGGCACTATATGACTCATTCATTCCTGACCGTCAAGATCAAATTTGGAAGGACTGGATCCGATGCGATTACTTCACAGCCAATGACGACACGCGGGTAAGGCACAAGCCTGTGGATTCTGTCCAAAATCTCAGCTGCATAATACGACAAAACTTATCGAATAACAAACATTTGGTACACATCTGTCGTTTAATGTTCTGTTCCGTAACAGCATATGGCCAATCATAGAACTGTCATTTTTTTTTTCGCTACCAAAGAATCGTTGCCATTCGTGTTTTCCTATTAAGAGTTTTTTGGGCAGCCCGCACTTTTCTGCCCTTTTTTTTTTTTTGGCTCTTTAAGTTCCGGGCACTTTTTTCTTACTCACACTCTTTCGTACTATTGAACTGTACTATTTCATATTCCGTTTCATACGCACGGTACAAGTTGCTAGGATTATTTGAAATTTAAATTTTGGATTTATGTCATGCGTCACCTTTTTTGTTCTTGACTGTTCCTTCGTCCTCTCTTCCATTTTTGCTCCCTTATAAAAAGAAAAAAAACAGTTCATTTCTATCAAACAGATCACTCGAACATGAATCCCACCACTGGAATTGCATGCTCACACGCGTGAAAAATTATTCCTGTCTAACGTCTTCCCCTTGCAGTCGAACATAGACAACATTTGCACAGAATTAAGAGAATTTTTAAACCCTAAAAATCTCTTAGTCGGCGAAATTGAAAAAAAAAGTTGACTATTTTCTAACAGCGAGAGAATGGAGATGGGAGAGGAGATCCACGTGGCAGAAGGAAATAAGCTCATGGATTCGGAATCTCCACTTGTCGAAAAAAACAATTTGTCGCTTACGGAATCGGCATTTCAAGTAAGTTTTTTTGGAAGTCTATCGTGGAAAAATATAGGAGTCAACTTATCAAGTAATGGCGGTAAATGAAAAACACGGCAAACTGATGTTAGGACGAGTATGGTAATGGAATCCTAAAATCCTTCTCCCTCTCCCTCTCCCTTCCCCCCTTCAGGCGGCTGCCAGTGCCGGAGGAGGGCAGTTCTTCCCTGTCTCCCTCGCCTTCATGGACATCGAATACTCCGTCACGATTGGTCGAGGGAAAACGACAACGGAGAAAAGAATTATCCATAAAGCCAGCGGTTATATCAAACCGAGTTCTTTTGTCGCCATTATGGGTCCCTCCGGTAAATTTGTTTTTTCCCGTCTCTCTCCCCCCCCCCTTTTTTTTTTTTTTTTTTTTCTCTCCTTTTTTTTTTTTTTTTTTTTTTTTGTCGCCATTATTTATGGGTCTCTCGGGTTGTCTTTCCCCTTTTTTTTGTGTGTTTTTTTTGGTTTTGGGCTTCTTTTTATTTGGGTCTTTTTAAGGAAAGAAATGCCAAGTTTTTTTGTCTTTTTTAAACAAGTTTGCTTAATATTCTCCCAGGACGAGCCTTTGTTTTTTTTTTTTTTTTTTTTTTTTTTTTTTTTGTTTTTTTTGTGTTTTTTTTTTTTTTTTTTTTTTTTTTGTTTTTTTTTTTTTTTTTCTTGTGTTTACTTAATATTCTCACTGGGGTAGCCGATTTTTTTTTTGAGGTGTTTTTTTGGTTATTTTTTCTTTTCGTCTGTTTTTTTTTAAATTAATTTTGAGTTTTGCAGGATCCGGGAAAACAAGTTTGCTTAATATTCTCGCGGGACGAGTCGAAAAAAGTCGAGCATATTTAACGGGTCAAATTTTGGTCAACGGTCATAAGAGAGGCTCGTCGTTTAAACGTATTTCGGCATACGTGAGTGATTTTATCATTATTTCCTCTTTACAGAAAAAAAAACAGAATCAGTAATAAGAAAATTGACATGTTTTTTCCACGTAAGTCACTTCTATTTTCCGTATACAGGAAAAAAAAAGAGAGAGAAAGAGATAGAAAATAGAGAGAGTTGAAGTTTTCCTATGTGAGTGATTTCACGCTTTTACTTTACGGAAAGAACATTTGGACAACTTTTGAAATTTTGTCTTAATTGCGTTTTATTGCAGGTGATGCAATAAATGACAAAAAAATAATAATTAGTAATTAAATAATAAGTAGTTTATAAATTTGCAGGTGATGTCAGATGATATAAAATAAAAATTATAACTCCAAAATTTACATAATTTTGCAGGTAATGCAATAACTGTACAAAAATAATAATTGCCCAAACATAATAATTGCCCAAACATAATAACTGCCCAAAAATAATAACAGCACAAAAAGTAATAACTGCACAAACATAATAACTGTACTACAAAAAAAATGAAATAGCAAGAAAGGAATAAGGAATAATAATAATAATAATTGTAACAAATTAATAATCAACAATATTTGACATACTACTGCAGGTGATGCAAGATGATGTACTTTTCAGTATGTTGACGGTTTGGGAAACACTAATTACGGCGGCAGAGCTTCGGCTCCCGAGTCAAATTCCGCAATCGAGGAAAATAGAACTCGTCAATTCGATCATTCAAGAGCTCGGTGGGTTTTTTTTTTTGTTTTGTTTGTTTGGTTTATTGTTTTTTTTTTCCTTTCTGTCTGGTTTATTGTTTTGTTTGTTCTTTGTTTGGTTGGTTTAATTTCTCTTGTTTCGTTCTGTAATTAAAGTGCTTGGTGGGTTTTTTTTTTCAGTTTTTGTTTCCTTACTTTTGTTTTTCTGGGTGTTATTTTATTTTGTAGAGGATTTGTAAATTTGTGAACATGCTTGGTTTTTTTTTTTTTAAGAAAGAGTAAATACAGAAATGAAAGTAAAACAAAGTTGAATTTATTGCAAGGAAATTAAGCTTTATTTTATTTTATTGCGAGTTGAAGTCCATCGATCTTTTATATTACTCTTTGAAGTTCATTTTTTTTATTTTTTTCTCTTTTTTCCCCTTAATTTCCTTTTTTGTCGCAGGACTTAGTAAGGCGAGAGACACCCCAATAGGAAATGCTATCGTGAGAGGAATCAGTGGAGGAGAGAGGAAAAGGACAAATATTGCCGTTGAAATGTTGTCAAATCCTTCCATTATTTTTTTAGGTGCTGTAATTTATTCCATCTCTCTCTCTCTCTCTCTCTTGTCTCTCTCTCTCCCTCTCTCTCTCTCTCTTGCCTTTCTCTCTCTCTATCTCTCTTTCTATTTTTACAAATTTTGGTCGTAATTTATTCCAGTTTATAAAAAAAATTGATTTTCTTTTTTACCCATTCGTCATGAGTTTTGGAATGCGACTGTTTTTTTTTGGGTGAGAAGTCATTTATGTAACGTTCTAGCTAGTAACTGTTATTTCCTAACTGATGTTTTTTTAATTATTTTTATCCAAATGATGTTTCATTTTTTTGTTTCCCTTTTTTGTTTGTTTGTTTGTTTTTTTTTTTTTCAGATGAACCTACTTCCGGCCTCGACAGGTAAAATTCCATCATAAAAACTGTTATCTATGCTTTAAAAAGAAAAATTAGAAACAAAAAACAATAAATAAGAACAGTTTATTTGTGTTCGCTCTTTTGAGTTTAGAATTTTCACTCAATTTGGGAAAATCACACCAAATTTACTGTGGGATAGAAGTAATAATAAATAAAAATTGTATGTCGTCTAGAAAAATCTCATTATTAGGAGAAAATGATACATTTGTCAATTTCAATTTTGCCTATCGTCACAAAAACTTGTCGCAACTTGTGACATATGTCACATTGTATTTTTTTCAGTTTCCAGGCTCTAAATGTGATGAGTACTCTTTCCGATCTTTCTCGGACTGGTCGAACGATAATCTCGACCATTCATCAGCCAAGATCTTCAATTTTTGCTCTGGTATGGACATCTCTACCTGTCGCACCCGCTTTTACCCTTTCTCCTTCTATCCCTCTATCCCTCTTTTCCTCTATCCCTCTTTCGCTCTGTCACTCTCTCCTCTCTCCCTTTCCCTCCCTCTCCTACCTCTCCATCTTGCGCTGATTGGAAATCGTGAAAATGTCGACAACCGGCCGATTTTCTTGATGTTATTTAACATTGGTTATATAATATGATGTCGTCTAATATTTTAACAACTCAATTTGATGTATTTTGAGATCATCACAGTCTTGTTCAAACTTTGATAGTGGCATGTTCTCTTTCTCTGTGTCTCTCCTCTCTCCTCTCTCTGCGTCTCTCTCTCTCTCTCTCCCCCTCTGTCTCTCCCTGCCACTCTCGGTCTCTCCCTCCCTCTCTCCGGCTCTCCCTCTTCCCTTCCTCCCTTCCCATTCTGCCCCAAATCCTAACCTGCCATTTTCCTCTTGTTTCCTTTTCTGATTTATGTCTTCAGTTCGAGAATTTACTTCTTCTCAGTGAAGGAAAGCTCATTTATTTTGGGAAGGCAGCTTCGGCACTCGATTATTTTTCAAGACGAGGTTTTACTTGCCCAGAGCTTTATAATCCTGGTAAGTTCACATTTAGAGTGGATATTATCTGGTTATTTGAGGGATGATCGATTGATTTCAAAACTTGAGTTTTTCCCATTTAAATGCCTCTAACACCAGAGAGAGAGAGAGAGAGAGAGAGGGGGGGTGGAGAGGAGAGAGGAGAAAGGGCG
>JBBHKE010003354.1:72540-149314 GCA_037447655.1 Zygnema cylindricum | reverse complement strand
CCTCTCCCTCTCCCTCTCCCTCTCTCCCTCTCCCTTTCCTTCTTTTATTCCTCTCTCCCTCTCTCCCTTTTGCTCTTTCGGTCTCTCGCTCTCTCTCCCATGAATTCTTCCGAAAACATTGTGTTTCAGTTTTTTTTTTTATTGTTGTTGCGGTGAGAATTCTGTTGAAAATATTGTTTTATGAATGATTTCGGTTTGGAACTGAAACTATAGCAGTTTATTTGTAAGTCGTTTTTCTTACTATTTTTTGTCTCTTTGTCGTGGGAATTTGGGAAACAGTCCATAGTAATGATGATAATCATCTCTATTTTGTATTCGAACATCGGAAACGGCCAAAAATCGATTCAGGATCGACAAGGAGTGATTTTTTTTATCTCCATTTTCTTTGCTTTCAACGGAGTTTTTCAGGTGTGCTTTTTGAGGCAGTTCCTTTTATTGTGTTGGATTTTGATGTTTTGAGTTCTCTCTCTCCTCCCCCCGCCCCTGTCTCCACCTCTCTCTCTCCCCCTTTCCCCCGTTCTCCATCCCTTCCTCCCTGGTGTCTTTTTCTCGCTTGCTCTGCCCTGTTCTCTCTCCCAGTTTCTTTCTTGTCGGACTGCTTTTTCTCACTCTCCTCCTCTCTCTTTCCCTTTTTTCCTCCCTATCCTGCTTCCCCTCTCTTTTTTATGTCTCATCCTCGTTATCGCCCAGTTTTTTTTTAGGAGGGGGATTAGAAAAAAACGCTTGACTTAAAGTTTTTCATTGCCCCTTTTTATGTTTTTGTGTTTTGTTTGTTTTATTTTTCTTTCTTTTTTTAGCTGTTTTTTTCTTTTCATTTATTTCCCTTTTTTTTATTTTTTTTTTAATCACAACTTTTCTTGTAGATCGAGGCATTATAAATCGCATTGTCCGTGCCTTTTTTTTCAATGCGTTCCCTTTCCTTTTTGACTTTTTTGTTTTTTTTCTTTTTCTTTTTTCTCCTGGCCAACAATCCCGACATTTAATTTGTTTGTTTTCCCTTTCTTTTTCTTCTTTTTTCCTTCGGGGCAGATGTTTACGACATCTAATTTTCCCTTTCTTTATTTTTCCTTTTTTCTTTTCGGGCAGATGATCACAACGTTTCCCGTAGAACGAGGAATCGTAAACCGAGAAAGGGCGGCCAATAGTTATCGAGTCGCGGCTTATTATCCGGGAAAAGTTTTAAGCGAATGGCCTTTAAGGGTTGGAGCAACTTTACTTTTTGTTTTTATCGCCTATTGGCCCGTCAAATTTCAAAGAGATGCGGGAAAATTTTTCGTTTTTCTCGCGGTCGCTGTTTTGGAATTTACGGCTATGAATGCGACAGGTTTATTGGTGAGAGGAGGGAGATAGGAAGGGTTGTTTTCGGGGTTTTGGGGGATTTGGGGTTTTGGGGTTTTTGGGGTTTTTGGGGTTTTCGGCGATGTTGAGAATGAGGAGGAAAGGAAAAGAAATGCAGGAAGGGAGGGAGGAAGGAAGGAAGGAAGGATTGAAGGAATAAAGAAAGAGAAAGAATGGAGGGAAAAGAAGTGTACACCCGAGAAAGGAAGAAGGAACAAAAAGAAGAAAGAAATTAAGGAAGAAGGAAAGGAACACTGTTTAGTAAATGTTACTATTATTTTTTGTATTAGCATTATAAATATTAAGAACAAATAAAACAGAAATTTAAAAATGAAGAAGGGATGAAGTAAAGTTTCATATAAAATGAAGTATTATATAAACTGAAGTATTGATAAAATAGTAAGAGAGGAGGAAAAAAAAAAAATTTATTGTATACACTGATTTTTGTTTTTTACAGGTTAGTTCTCTCGCTCCGACTCCTCAAACGGCTCTCGCTCTCGGCCCTCTCTCCACCGTCATTTTTATGTTGTTTGGAGGATTTTATGTCAATTTAAATAATATTCCGGTGTGGATTCGATGGTTTTCGAAATGTTCTCCCATTCAGTGGGCTTTTATTGGTTTCGCGGTCAACGAATTTGAAGGTATGTAAACAAAGTCTTTTTTTTTCTTTTGATTCTTTTTTGTTCTATTTGTTTTTGTTTTGTTTTGTGTTTTGTGTTTTGTTTTGTTTGTTTTTTGTTTGTTTTTTGTTTGTTTTTTTGCATGGGGGTGTGTTTATTTTTCTTCTTTCTGTCTATAGCTGTTTTTGTCCTCAAAAAGAGACATAAAGTGCGAGAGGTTTCGAAGGCTTTCTTTTCCTTTTTTGAGTTTTGATTTGTTTTGAATCTAAGGTTCATTTTTCATGTTATTATTATTTTGTTTTTATTCTATTGGTTCAGGAACCACTTTTGTTTGTGATATTGGAGATACCTCCTGTATACGGACGGGAGAGGAAGTTTTGAATCGACTTTCTATTGGTCACTGGAAGGTAAGAGATTTCCTTTTTTTTAAGGGATATTTAGAGGTTTTTGTTGATTTTTTTGTAGGACTTTTATTCGTTTTTTTTGGAAATTTAGCGGTTTTGGTTGTTCCTACTGATTTTTACCATTATAGGACTTCCATACACGATTGTTCATTATAGGTTTGAAGCCCCTTTTTTAAAGAAGTTTTAGGTGGTTTTTTTCACCTCATTTGCACTTTTTTAAATGGGTTTGAAATTTCACAACTCAACATGGGGAAATTAGGGAAACAAAACTGACAGGTGAATTTTGCAAGGAACTCGATTTGCAGAAAAAATCATGTAATTCCTATGACAGGATGGAGAATTTGTAATTTATGGCATAGAAATTGCATAGAACCGCGGTATAATCCAGCAATTTTACGGGGCTTTTTAAACTGCTTAGAAACTGCTTGGAAACTGCTTCAAGGCTGCATGGAAACTGAGTTTCTTTTATCATTTTGTGGCAATTTTTGTCTATTTTACACATGTTTTTGAAGTCCAGGTCAAGCGTGACTAAACTGTTAAGTCAAATCATGGAATCGCTTACAGCTTATAAAGCTTATTTGTATTTCTACAATTGATGAAACAAAGTTTATAAGTGAGAGGCATTAGATAAACATTAGGTGTTTAACATTAGATAAATACTTAAGGTTCAGCGTTTGGTAAAAACCTTTACCAATTGATGATGATGGACAGTACATTAGATAAACATCATATTCTTAACATTTAACATTACATTAAATTATCGTTATACATTTAAGTTTGTTAAAGACAGTGATGAGATAAAGTTTAGATATTGTATAGATAAATGTTGGGCGTTTAAGGATGTTCCGGTAAGTCAAGAAGACATCGAACATTGAATATTCATTTTTTGTTTGTTTGTTTTATTTTATTTTTTTGCAGGTAAGTGAGGCTATAGCTTATCAGTGTATTGTGATCGTGGTTCTTCACACTCTCTCTTATCTCGCTCTTTGGAGAAATGGACCGAAGTTACAACCGATCCAAAATTTGGGAGGATCGAAAACGAAACCAACAGAAGATGAGGAGACGAAACCGAAAGTAGAGAAAGATTTAGAAAGTTCTTAGTTAAAAAGGTGTTATTAAAAGGGGTTATGGTTTATGCTTGCTAAAAGTGTCTAATTGTATGGATCCTAAAATTTGATAACTGGGGATTATTGAAGCAAAGGAGATTGTGGTGGAATAAAATTGTTATGAAGAGTTTTAAGTCCTTTTTCAGGATATAGGTATTTTTTGTTTGTAACTGGGACACTTGTAATTATTGGGCCACGAATTAAGTTTGAGTCAGGTTTTAAATCGTGATAAGTAGTGGAAAAAATATATATTTGAAGGTGAGTGGGTAATAAGAATTCACCGTTTGTGGTAAATTTTGTGCACCAAATCACTTTCTTGTAAGATAGTGAGATAAAATAATTTATGGTAAAAAAATTATATTGATGGAAACATTCTTGCAGGAGTGATTACAGTCCTTCTCCAGTACTTTGGACGAAAATGTTTGAATATGTTTCCACTTTTTTTATTTATTTGAGAATCTCATTGGTACCATATCAACATGGAATGAAACAGATTCTTGTGGATCGAGATGATGTTGTTTTGCACAACGATTTGAGCTTCTGTACTAAATTTTTTCTATGGCTTTACTATGAAAGAAAATTACATTTGTTAACTTGAACTTAAAGTAGTCACTTCCGTATGTTGTACATGGCCAGTATTGCCTGGACCAGTCCCTGTGTTAAGAAGTGTATTTTGATGTAAAAAATTGACGGTCTGCCTTTATTCCTAAGAAAAGTTTGAATTTGATTGTCTATCATGATTATTATAAGAATGAGAAGGAATGATATACTGTGCGGAAGTGTACTAACCAATGAAACAACACTTTTAAGGACTTAATTGTGAGTTTATTAGCATGTTAAGTGCGATATAAATGAGTCTTGAAAACATTCCCTTAGTAAGGGATGACAATAAAGTATAGAACAATTTCATTAATGTTTTTTTCTCTCTATGTTTCTCAGTGATATTTTAATGAACGAATTTGACTAGTCAAAGACCTAGGTCACAAGTGAGAAGGCACTCTGGAACATAATGAGAAAAAGAAAGTCGATTACATGAAACGACGTCTACATAACTTGTTACAGCGATAACTTTTACTTACATGCATTTTCTAGTCACTTGCACTATTTGTGTTGGGTTTTTCGAAAGTATTCTCGAAAATATGTCGGCCAGTAAAACTAAAACATAAGGTGTATTATATTACAACGCCCAAAACTGGTCAAACACAATTTTGGTTTTTATCACTCCAATAGGAAACAAATCAACAGCAAATGCATCAAGTCTTCCAAATCAATAGTTGATTGGCAATACTGAAATCTTGCGAAGCAAGGCTACATGTGTACAGTTATCGGCGTTAATGTTTCTCAAGCCATTAAACTCATTTATCTACGTGAAAAGTTGCACAGGAAAGGTCAAATTTTTCCCCTTCAACTGGGAGCTTGCAAATGGAAATCGGACAGGTGTACACAGAAAAGTTGATTTAAATTCGAAAAAAACATCAACGCTAATAGCAATAGAGTGTAGTTTCTCGTTTCAAACAATCGGCATCACCGATATTCATAAAGTTAATCTGAGAAGTGTGACTGGAATCGGATGATGGACAGAAATGAACATATTATCGACCAGTCTTAACTCAAAAAGTTTGGAGAACTTATTACAAATTGATAATTTATTTTTTAGTAGCTATTTCTTTCATTGCATAATGGACACAAAAAAAAAAAATTACCAACCGATGAAAAACTCAATAAATGTGGAAATAAATAGTAGCTTATTTATTTTTTCTCCATGCAATGCACGTGGTAGCAATAATCAGACGAGATATGCATATAAAACAGAGGAAGCTTGAAAAAAAAAGTTTTGTTTTTTTGCACAAACAATCATAATACTACCTGCAAACTGACTTTCGCTGTCAGTGTTATTCAAATTATTCAGATATCCGCCTAAAACAACTCCGGGCAATAAAGACAACCCTTCGTTTGAAGAACCGTCGACTTCAAATGTTAATTTGCAGTTTTGGTTCACACCGGTTGAGCATTTGAACGTTTTTCTGCTTTGGGGCCCAGTCCTGGCTCGCCTGATACCACACATTCAAACAGAACCACCATTAACATTTGGCCTCCCTCCCCTTCCCTCCCCCCCTCCCTCTCTCCTCGTCGCTCCCCTCCCCTCCCCTCCCCTCCCCTCCCCTCCTCTCTCCCCTCCCCTCCTCTCCTGGGAAAGGACGTTGCTCATCCTTATTAGTGTTCATTACACTTATTCTGTCGCAACTTTTTTTTGCGAAAAATCATAAACAAGTGGTTACCAAAACTACTTTATCATTTGAGTGGACTACAATACGTCATGTCACCCTACACTAAATTGGTATGCTTGATACTAATAAATCCTTGCATTCATTAACATTATTTAATAATAATTCCTTTACACTAATTGTGATGGGCAGTGTAGAAGAATATAGTAGTTATACATGTTAAATACTAACTGTTTTGTTAATGCAAAAATTCAAGGCAATACTCACCTCGTCTCGACGGGCCATATTTCTTCAGCTTTTTCCGGAAACTCCGTTTTCGACTGAAAGCTCCCTCCTGAATATGGCAAGTCAATGGAAAGTGTCAATAAGGAGGTCCCATTTGTGATTACGAACTGGCAACAAGTTTTTGTCTATTTGACTTAACAACTTCAGTAACTGATGTTATTTTTAAGCGGCGTTTTTGGACCAGACATGGATACTCTAGATGTATTTTCGAGTAAATCAAGCAACATGGTCACCTAAGAAAAAACAATGTTTGACTGAAACATCCAAAATTGATAAACACAGTTCATAGTACGCGGTCATCCAAAACAAAACCCGTTGATTTATGCAATGCCCATATGTGACCGTGCTTCAGTATTGCATGTCATAATAACAATTCCCTCTTTTAATTCCCACCTACTTCCCTCATCTGTTGCTTACCCAATTATCTAATTCCCACTTCCATTTCCCAATTCCATCCTCTATCACATACACAATTCCCTCATTCTACAACAAACAAAATTCCCTCTTCTACCATATACCCAATCTTATTGTTCACCTACACAATTCCATATTTTCCCACTTACCCAGAACCCACTTCTACCACTTTCCCAATTCCATCTCCTACTATTTACCCAATTCCCTCATCTACCACCGCTTAGCCAATTCCCTTTTCTACCACTTACCACCGGCAATTCGGATTCTGTCGCATTCTTGACAGCCTCCACCAAGGGCCGGTTAGCCTCCTGGTATAGACTGGTCACTTTTCCCGGTTTTCCCGCACGAGCCGTTCTTCCTACTCGATGAAGAAAGTCGACAGCAGAAGTAGCAAATTCTGCCTGTAATAATCCAGCACAATTTACAGAATAAAGAGTCACAGTTTTAATACAACAAGATTAACACAATCTTTCATACGATGTCATCATTACTGAAAAACACAAATCTGAAATTTATTCCACCTGTACTCAGAAAAATTCTGCACCTTCCAGTTTTCCATTCCAGCATTATTTTCACCATCGACGCTCTTGTGCTCCTACTGTATCGTCCAGATTTTTACAAACTCTACAACACTCGCCATAATCAGCTTGGACTTTTTTAAGTGCCGATTTTACAAGATTGATATGTGTATAAGTGGAGACTACTATTTACTGATAAAACTTGGACTCAATTTACCCAGGTAGTGTATTCGATTTAGCCAGTCCATTCAACTTTTTAAGAATCTTCCTTCGTACCTTTAAAGTCAGGCAATTAGACAGCCTATTAGTGGGGACACTGGAAATTTTAAGACAAAACAGACAATTTAGAAAGTCGGAGACTGAGATTCTTTTCAAAACCTTCTTGGGAGTATACATTCATGCTTGCAATGAAATTTATATGTCTATACTGTCTGATTTAGTAGGATCTTTTCTTTCCTTCAGATTTAGAGGCATTCTGAGAAAGGTATTTATCTGTGGGAAAAAAAACAAATGTACATTTACGATATCCAAGTATGAGGAATAAGTTATGTCACACTTGTACAGCTTAACTTTCAGACCTTGACCAAATTTCTAACAGTGGAGAAAGATTCATCTTATTTGTACTCGGACAAGAGAAGTTTTCAAAATCCATCGAGAGATAAAGACTCGCAAGAATCAACAAGCGACCGAAAAAACATCCATGCACAAAGAGTAAATTCCAGTCAAGTCTCAATTGAAAATACCAACCAGCTAATTGAGTCGCAAAAATTGTCCGGGCTACGACGTCAACATAAGCCTTTGCTTTGCAGACGTGAAATGATATGATGTATACTAATTTCATAAAAGTGTTTTGTACGAAAGGGTCTGGTACGGAGTAACTGGTGGTCCAGCGTCCGCACAGTTCTCGAGCAGCAAGAAGTGTCTGTCCGTTCAGCGTGGTACTGGCACTATGCAAGTTTTTTGTACCAGCGATACGGTTACAAAGTCCATATTGTTTGGATGCGATTTTGTAATCTTGGTTTTTAACCTATTTCAAACACTTGAGCCGGTTAAATTTTGGGCGAGAAGCACATAAAGTTATATAAACTGTTTAATGGACCAATGAAATTGGTAGGTTACTATTTTTGATAAATATAGCTCAATTTTTCTTCGTTTCTTAATGCAGAGACACTGATATTCAAGCGATTACAGTTCATTTGCCACCTAACTCAGGATGAATTGGAAAAAAAAGTTCAACGAAACATCGCTGATATGATGATATACAGCGGAAATGAACTGAACAGGTTACCAGAAAGTTGCCAATATGCCTGTACCTGATAAAGGACCGGATATTCACATCCCTCTGTTGGTCGTCGACACTCATAACGCCGACATAAGCCCTTATTTTGCGTATAAAATGACATGGTTTATACCAAATTCCCATCCCATTTTTTGGTGGTCTAGACTAATTACTATGAGAGGCATACCTGAATGACATGAGTCACATCGGGAATATCGACCCCTCGAGCTGCGGCATCCGTACAAACTAAAACTCCCCCATTACGACGAATTGCCTCCATGGATTCAAAACGTTCAGATATCGAAACATCTCGATGAAAGAGACTACAGTTTATTTCTGCCCTTTTTAAAACTCGTCCAATGGACTCCACAGCCTCCGTACTGTTAGCAAAAACCATCACTCTCGGTTTCTCCCACCCTTCCACTTTTCCCCTAATTGCCTCCAACAGAACTGGAACTCGTGTCTCTGGATTTACTTCCACCCAGTTCTGTTCAAGCCTGCATTGCTCACCCCAATAAAATAAAATAAAAAGAATAACAGTAATAATAGCAATAAGTGAATAAAAAATGAAACACTCAGTTTTTGCAAGTTACAATGAGAATACTTTTGGTGAGTAAAAATGTAAATTGATGTGAATTCAACGAGGATGGAAATGAAGACAGAAAAATTTGAAGGAAGGCCAGCGTATTACAAAGGACTATTGCAATGTAAGAGCTGCCCATTAATCCACGTGGCAGAAGGATATTGGTGTCTGAGGGTCTCTCCAGGACTTCGTTTCCCACTTCCCGGAAGAGTTGCAGCTACAAAAATATACTGCTTGCTGCGAGCATATTCCCACCTTCCTCTCCCTCTCCTCCCTCTGTTCTTATCTCCCATAACCTCACTCTTTTTCTCAGTTTTCTCCTCTGTACTACTTCTGCTGCTTGCTATTCCATGGCTTCTTCTCCTATCCTCATCAGCAGTCGCCGTATTACTATCCTCTCCTTCTTCAACAATCGCTCTTCCTCCTCCCTCCCATTCTGCATCTGCCCAACTCCAATCTTCTGCCCCCGTTTCCTCATCTTCTTCTCCAACCTCCTCGTCTGTTTTCTTTCCTTCCTCTTCACCTAATGGCAATTTAAATTCTGTCCATGGCTTCTCCCCAGATGTCTGACGTGGCATTTCCATGGCTCTCTCCTTCTCCTCCAATCTCAACATAGCCAAAATCCTCCCCACATCCCGGGCAAATCCTCCTCCCAAGAGCATATCTGCCTCATCCACCACCTGCACCAAAAAGAAAAAAGAGGAAAATAAAAGAGAGAGAGTTAAAAAAAGGGGGGCAAGGTAAAACAGGTAACCATCATATTGTAGAGTAGCATTTGACAAAGACATTTGTTGGACTTTAATTTTTCAAGGCAAGATTCCCCAAATCATGAAAATTCCTTACCACATGCTTCACATCCCGCGCAAAAGCAAAACGCCGATATCGTTTTGGATCGTAGGCAAAAAGATTGTTTACCAAAGCTCCTGCTGTGGCAACTACAAGGTCAGGAGGATGGAGAGGCCATGGCTGCCAAAAAAAAAATACCATCTCTTCGTCAGCCAGCCTGTTGTACCTGAAAGAGGATTTGTTATCTTGTAAAGCTGACATAATGCAAATCCATTTGTTATTGGAAAACTATTTTTCAAGAAGGGCAAAGAGAGACTCATCTTTATCCGTCGTGGAGGACAGACAAGCCAGGAGGACAGGGAGGTGAGGAAGGAGAGGGAGGAGAACGAGGACAGGGAGGACAGGGAGGAGAAGGAGAACAGGGAGGCCAGGAGGACAGGGAGAACAGGGCGGACAGAGATAAGACAAAGGACGACAGGAAGAGAGGAAGGACTAACCTCTCCTCCAGAAAGAGACTGAACTGTAAGGAGAGGAGTTCCATTAGATGTGCATAATCCTAAAGCCATTTTGGCCACCTGTTGACACAAAGTGGCATTAGGACATAGAATAAGGGCGAATGATTGGCCTCTCTTCGTAGGAACTCTCTCTCCCTCCTTCCAATTTCCCATTTCTTCGTCAGATTTTTGTTGCTGTGCGTTTGTGAGAATCATCTGAGCTAGCGGAGAAAGGTACGCAAATGTTTTCCCACTTCCTGTCTCTGCTGCAAGAACCACGTCTCCTCCCCCAAGAATTGCAGGTATTGCGGCAGCCTGCAAATAAGCAACACATTTGTCCATATAAATATAAGACAAAAAAAAAACCATTGGTCCATTAGACCATATATACGTAGATGTCCACATCAGATTGGACTAAAGTTGAAAGTTAGGAACTAAAGTGTCCCATGAAGAGTATAACACAAGCCCTATAAAATAGGTTGCTAAAATGGGGTAGATGGGTTCGCGTCTTTGTAGCCAACTTAAACCAAACTTTTCAAAACCTTCATAATAAAAAGTATGCTTCTTAGAAATTTGAAATGAAAATGTCGCGAATAACTTGTATTTACATAGACCTTTATCTATATTTTGTGGAATAATGAGGTAACACTTCGCAAATAAATGACAGGAAACAAAATGCTATGTGAGGAATCGAACGTGAATGGTACACAGATATATTGGCACAAGAGGAAGGTATGTGAGTCAATAGGAAAAAAAAGTACTTAGCTACGTAAGATTTTGTACACATATGGGTGTCCATACATATACGCACACACACCCAACCGGGGGGTGTTTTCATTTCATCAAATGTTGTATAATTTTTATGGTTTTTGATGATTTTGATGATTTGGATCAAAATCATTTTTTATGATTTGACTAGACGCAAATCGATACAAAGCACAAGGTGATTAAAAAAGTGACCAAAGGTGACTTTTCCCAGTAAGCATTTTTCACTAAAAGCAATGTGAATAAAATTACATTTGCATAAAAAAAAATCTTGCGGCGTAGAAATCAATTAAATTGCATAGTTATTAGTAATGAAGCCAAACTTAAAACACGTATTAAAATTTACACAAATGAGTAGAGCACTAACTAAACCAATGTAAAATACTCAATGAGCTTTGAATAGAAAAATGAAAAGAAAACAACTCGTAAGACTCCCTAGAAGAGACTCCCTATGTCTCAATTCACCAACATGGATATTATCGAAACGAAATAGAGACCGAGTGTGATTCGGCCTTCTTCAATAAACGTTATTTGTTGAACCGCAGCAGGAACCACAGGAGAGAAACGCGCCGAACCGAAAGAGAGAGAGAAGAGAAAGAGGGAGGGAGGGAGGGAGGGAGGGAGGGAGGGAGGGAGGAGGGAGAGTGGGAGAGAGGGAGAGAGGGAGAAAGAGAGAGAGAAGAGAGAGGGAGGGAGAGAGGAGAGAGAGGAAGGGAGAGAGAGAGAGAGGAAGGGGGGGGGGAGAGAGAGAGAGAGAAGGGACAGAAGTTCCTATTGCAAACGGCCTTCTCATGGTATGATCCAGAAGACCTTAGTTCAATCAATAATTTTTTTTAGTTTTAAAACTGAATATCAAGACGTGAATTGGTGTGGAAAACATCCGACCAATCAGAACATTAATGGCATTGGCGATACTTTAAACGGTTACAAACTTGCTAACACGATCCACACTAATAGTGGTAGCGGTCTGCTTGTCAATTGCAGTTTTTACCGGCTTTGCACATATGTCCTAACGCTGAGAATACTAAACGCTTAGAAATGAATCCTTAAAATCGATTGTACCTGTACAGCAGAGGGCCGAAGGAAGCCGGCGGCCTCCAATGCTTGTGCCACGTGGCTGCTCAAGCCGAGAGATTGCCACGTCACCTTATCATCAGCATAAAAAGAATCTCTACGAAGAAAATCCTCCCCTTTCTCCGACTCCGTGGCTACCGCAGCTCCTGAAACTTTCCGAATCATACGAGACTTGTCGGTGGAGACCTGTCCCTGGAAACTACTAAACCTTGAGTTTGGATTAGAAAAAAAAATAGGAAAAGAAGACCTTGTAAAATTGCAGCAGTTGGTAGAAGACAGAGAGAGGGAATCCATGTCGCCATAGCCACTTTTATGGCTGAGAAAAGCGCTCGAAGGAATAGGAGAATGGCTTCGCACGTGTGAATTGAGTGAAAGAGCGTTACGGACGGTAGAACGACCACAACGGACGCAAAGGTCGGACACAAGGAAGGCTTCCGCCATGACGGCTGAAAAGGTAGCCATAGCTTGCTGCAAAGGACACGAAGAGAACAAATCAAAAATATCAAAAATAGAAAGCGCCAAAAGTTCAGAAGAAAAGATAAAAAGTACTTTATTGTACAGAGAAGAATCAAATAAAGTACGTAAAGCACAAGTAAAAAGTAGAATCTGTACTTTAGTCAACAAGGTATGCAAGGGACAGAAGTCACAGCGCATAAATTTATATCGTAGTTCAAAAGTAGGCGTTTTTCGGTAGGCCTTTGGTAGGCCGCCTTTAGCGTAAGTTGTGTTACGGGCTTTCCATGTGATCTTCTTAGATCGCTACTTTCATCATCGACCGTCCGATCGTCCGAATCTGACGATAGTCCTATCGTAAGTTGTGTTATAGGCTTTTCATGTGATCTTCTTAGATCGTTCTTTCATCACGACCGTCAGATCGTCCGAATCTGACGGTTTAAATAAAAAGTCGCTCAAAACTCACAGAAAAAGTTTTTTTTGTCCGATTTTTTTTTCAAATTTAGACATGACGTTTAATTCTCTATCGAACGATGTGACAACTCAACCCTGTTAGTTTGTTACTATATTATTTCATTTTGCAGCCAATACAATATGGGTCTTAAGGCCATATTGTATGTTTTGCATACAATAGGCATATTGTATGGTCGTACGGTCACCTACTTTTGAACTATGATTAATATTAAAATAAACAAGCCTACAGTACTGTACGGTAAAGTACTGTACTGTAGATGCGATAATTTGAAATCAGTACATTAGAAGAACAATTGACGCAGGGTACATTACAGAACAGAACTACATTACTGAACTAAACCGTACAGTACAGACATGATAAAACTGGAATCTATTTGGACGGGACAGGGCTGTAATGGCGAACAGGTAACGGCAAATCGGTTCCTTGAATCTGTTTGAAATCAGTATGCCGCCACCTTTCTCCCCCTTCTGGTTTTCCTCTGCGTACCTGCGAAATCTGAAACCAGAGCCTTTCAGAATCAGTACTCACGAAAGCCAAAAGCAGAGCCATTGAACATAGTATTGTGCCATGCCGCCCAAGACTGCGCCGCCCTCCCGCGCGCCAGCTGTCGGCGGTGACGTCGCTCAAAGCGGCGGCGCTAGAATCCGCCAAGGAGGTACATGCACTGAACCTCTGCCGTTGTTCGCACGTGCGAACTCCTCTACGAACATGTATTTTCAGATGTTTAGGGTCTTGATTTGAAAGTGTTTTTAGAGGTTTTTGAATTTGAAGTCCATAGTCATCCTCGACTTTCAGGTTTTGGTTCATTAACATAATTAGGATTGCATTGTCCACCGCCTTTGGTGTGGTCCACACTAATTGTTGTTTCTAGGAAATTAGGTCAAAAAAATTCTAGGGTTCAACAGGAGTTAGGATGGAACTAACTACACATGTGAACATTGTACGGACATGAGCCCAAATTCAACCAAATCAAAACGCCATGCTCGAAATCCCACCAATTTGCCAAATTTGACTAATTTTGTGCTCATATTCATTTTTATGCAACTATAAGTATGTTGACAAAAGCCACATCAATTTTGGTAAGAGGTGAAATTGAACCTCCACGTGACACGTGTGAGATGGCAGGCAGACGCCATAACTGGAATGCATCAACATGGGGGGAAATATGGAAGTGCAAGGGAGGCAAGGGAGGCAAAAATAGCAGCTGCGAAAGCCAAAAGGGAGGCTAAGGAGAGTAAGGTAAGATGAAATTTTAGGGCTTTTATCAAGTTTTTCTGGATTTTGATGGGGTTGGCGCTAACTTCTCAGGGTTCATTTGTATTGAAATTTGTATTTTTTTTTTTTTTTTGTGAGAAAAGGATGTCTTTAAGTTTGTTAATTACACCTCTTAATGTAATAAACAGTGTGGAAAGGTCTAAAATACAGATAAAGAGGTTTTATAGCTCCCCACCAATTCATGTATGAAAGAAAGAAACGACCTTTGTGGTGACTTAAGACTCCCAAGTACTTTTTTCTTTGGTTGTTACTTTGGTCACTTTTTTTATGTGTATGGCCAAAACTTGGTATTTTACATTTTTGTCCAGACTAATAAAGGTGAAAGTCGCACTTTTTAAATTGGCTGTAAACTTTGGAAAGCGGGGATATATATGGTTTTGAGTGTCATCACCCTCATTCTCATGTTTTCTTAAGCAATTATTGTTCTAGAGCAGTGAAATTTTGAGGAGCTACACTGCCAACCGTTATTAAAGCTACTGTAGTGAATTGTTAGCGTTAGCCCTTTATTGTAATTAACTACTCAAAATTACGTGTCACGTGGCTCCTTATGGGCCACCCAACTAAATGGTGTTGTTAGCACTAATTTTTTATTTTGGGTAAAAAAAATAGCTCGAATGAGAGTGATTTACAGTAGTTGCGATGAGCAGTGTACTTTTTGCTGATTGGTTCTCCTTCTCTTTGCCACGTCAATGATCCGGCGTTTGCAGAAACCCTGAAGATGAAAGAAAAAGCCAACAGTTTTGAGAGATTTCTTTATATTTTTTGTTAAACTTTGTCTCGATTTGATGACATCTTTCAAATCATTTGCAAATAACGTGTTCGACGGATATTGTACCATGTAAGTCTTGCTTTGGACTTCAACACTCTGGAACTTAGCAAGTCAATTGTTTTGACAAAAGATAGGGAAGAAGGACACATACAAGTAGTTTACCATCTCCAAATTAAGAAGCTATTTGCTTAAGTGTGTGTGCATATAAAAGTGGTAGCATGTATAAAAGATTTTTTTTTTTAAATATTGTATCAAACTCTCTTTTCTTTTTGCCCTTTTATCGATGAAGTAGCAAATTAATTGACGATGTTAATTTCATGGGGCAAGAATATATTGAGAGTCAGGTAAAGGTAGTAATGGCTATTTGTTAGTTACTGCCTTCATATGCTCTGCCGCATTCATCTTTATGACAACCTATTTTAGTTCCTTAACTGATGATTAAGCCCTAGTAGTTCCATTTTTTGTTTTTTTTTGTTTTTCTTCTTTTTTTTTATGTCAGCATTACCGCCAAAAAACGGCCACTTGTGTATTTTCAGTGAAGCGGTTTTTTCATGCATCCTCCCTCTTGTGTTAGTCCGTTGGATTTCTTTCTGAACGGGAAATTTTAACGTGCAGTTGACGATGATGTTTACAATTATGACTTAACGATGCCAATCATGTGTTGTGCACGCATCAGGTGATCAGTCTCAGAAAATTCGGAATAATTGGAGATATTTGTTGTTTTGAATGGTGTCTATTTATCCCCTTTGGTGCACTCTCTCTCACATTTCAAATCTCTGATAACCCTTGAAACGCTATATGTGGTCACCCCATACTGTATGCGTTATCTTGACTTTCTGTTCATTTACATAAGAGATGCTGGCTACCTCATGGTTATTAGTTACTTCACTTTATCCTTGTTTTGACATTTGTTTACCCTTGTTTCGTACAATTCGTAAAAAAATTGTGGAAATCATATGGACGGTTGTTAAAAAAACTACGATACATCCTTGTAAAAGGGTAAGTTTATTTCATGTAAGTACTTTATCAGCCTTCATGGTGTCTTGTGTTTGTAAAGAAAACCAACAAATATCCTGACGTCTTTTGTTTAATATCTTCTTATTTTTGGTTCCCGACAGCCATTGGGCCACATTATATTGTGTGTATTTTTTTGCCACAATGTTTTCTTGTACAAAAGAATTGTGGGGTATTAATGAATGAAGAACGTTATTAATGGTAATGAAGAAATTTTAGGATTTTCATATGTCCTGACTTCTTCATCATATGCAAGTTGAAAGATAACTTCACTTACATATATTTCTATAAAGCAATTCTCATCAAGAACTAGGCAGTGTCTTTTTCAATTTATAGATATGATATGGCCTTTGTACAGGTGGGAGAGTTCCTAAAAAAAAATTTAGGATAAGTATAAAATTTGAGGAAACACTTGCAGTAGTTGTGGTTCTACAATACTCAACAATTTCATAATTTCAGAGTAAACGAACAGTTACAATTTCAATTTCAATGCTCCTCAAAAAATTTACAACTTGAGAACAGCCTAACTCGATTGCTCAAAATTTTCCTCAAACTCAAATTAGTGTGAATAACTGATCTTTCAGTTGTGTTGTAAAATTTTGGCAACAAGACAAACAGAACAAAATCGAATACATGAGTCAATACGATTTTAAAACTGATGCTATGTGACACAACAGACCGTCAACCACTGTCTCAACGCAAACACTGACATCTCTTAAAACTTAAATCCTGTTTTGACCGATTACTTCTATGTTACATTCAATTGTACGTTTTTCTCTGTACATGGACCTGCAAACCAAACTGCAGATGAAGCCGCTAAACTACAAAAGTGAAGTCGTTTTGCTTCTAGTTGACCTCAAATGCCCAATCTCACGTACGACATACTTACTCCAGCCCGACTTTTTCGGAAGAAACTCATTATATTCTTCCCAACAGCCTCAAACTGTAATGTTCACCCTTGATTTGATGTCGCGTGAATATCGCATGAATGTCGTGTGAATGTTGTTTTATGAATGTCGCAGGAACGTCTTATTCCAATCGACTCACTTTTTATGCGTCACAATCTCTTTTATAGCCTCTCCGACAGCCTCGAGCTCCTCTTTTGTACGAGTCCATATTCCCGGGGCTTTTACATCATTTGCGTATACACCATCTGTGGTATGAGGAGGTATCGACGCCAAAGCTCCGGCCGCATTACCGTCGGTAGGCCCACTAAAAGGAGATAACTTTTCAACGTTTGAAACTGGTTGTGTCTCAGAAGCCGCCGGTTTTCGAGTCACATGATCCAATTGTCTCTCCATAGCCTTCGCTTTACCGAACATAGAATCCCAGGCTCCCTTTGTCTTCTCCATCATAGTTGGGTGATTTTTATTCTCGAGATTGATCTCCGGGTGTGGATCTCCACCTTCGATTGAATCCTTGCCAATCCCAAACTTGTCCCTCATCTGGCCCATCATCCTCTCTGTCAGTTTTGGTTTCTCCTTTGTTTCAGGATCGACATCATCGACAATTCTTGTGTCCAATACGAGCTTGTCCGTTTCCTCCCTTGTGTGTAAAGAGTGGTCATCGGTATCGTTCTCCTCGTGGCCTGTTTGATGATGAGGGAAACATGTTAAACACCCACCAGTTTCAAACAGTATTGAGAAGCATTATCGATCTCAAATATAATTTTTGTTATTATAAATAGTAAAGAAAAATAATATACACTACGAGGACTCGGAAACAATTTTTTAGCGATAAGCAGAACACACCGAAAACACGAGCTACATGCTCCCCCAATAAAAAATGAAATCGTTTTCACTTCTACGCTACTCTATAACTGACGTTGCTAATCTGGACGATTACTCCGATTACTGGCCAATAACACCGATACTAGCTTAGAGCTGATTCCCCTATTACTCATGCATTCCATTCTCTTATCAATTCTTTCATCAGTTTGTATAATAAAATCACCAAAGTCAAAAACATAATTAATTGCGATATCCGTTGACTTGCACAATCTTATAATTTGGTGAGCAGGCAATCTCAAGCATAAAGCTTAAAAAAACCCATAAAAAGCTTTGTAAGAGTTTATTGTTTGATATTACTATAATTGTGTAAAGCTGGCATAAAAACTAATCGGTGAAACTTGAATGTCAGTTATGATTTTGACTACGATGCTGTATCAAACAATTATAATAATAAACTCCATCAAAACTATTAGAATACTAAACCTCCAAACGAAAATAATCTCGGCAGAGCGAAAGCATTTCTTTATGTTACCCCTCGGACTAGTTACCGAATCCAAATTATTGCAGAAACAATGCTCATTGTAGACCATAGGAAAAAGAAAGAGTGTGAAATTAAAAAAAAAAAAAATCGACAGACACACAAATGCATCCAAGACCCATTTCCCCACAATCCTCCCCCCCCCCCCCTCCCCCCCCGGGAAAAAAAATACGATATGACACATAAGGAATACGTCGCAAAAAAATATAAAAAAAACCGTATAAAAAAAAAGTTCCAAGAAAAAAAGAGGTTCCAACAAAAAAGAACGAAAAAAAGAGGTTCCAAAGGAAAAAAAAAAGGTCCCCACAAAAAACCGAAAAAAAGAGAAAAAAAAATACAAAAAAAAACAAAGGTTCCCAACAAAAAAGAAGGGGTTGAAAAACCAAGCAACTGACCATGATGTCCGGCTTTCGCCATAGTTATCGGTTTCTTGTCTCCAGCGGCCGCCGCAAGGTAGGAGCTTCCAGAATCTAAGGGCTCTGTGGTGACGGAAATATAAAATATACATATATTAATAAAACTCATATGTTAGTGAAGGAGAGAATATCGCATTATTTTCCTAAATGAACAAATCATCCAGAAACAAAAATTATCCAGAAATACAAAATCATCCAAAAATGGACTGATGAATCATCCAAAACTCCGAAACTACCCAGAACTGAAAAAATATTCAAAACCGAAAAAATCCTGCTTAAGTATTATTAAATTTCATTTTCTTTTGTCAAACCTTGAAATACTCTCTTGTCACATCAGTCAGAAAATAAATAAATGAATAAACATTAAATAAAATAATAATTAGCCAGGTAGAAAGCCAGCATAAATTCAAACTATAAATTAAAACTCCTATTGTAAACAAAACTATGTCCTAAAAATTATAAAATAATCATCAAAGTAATAAATAATGAGAGCAGGAATAGTAATTATTATTATTTCTCCGTATTTACTTTCACAAACTGAATTTAGCTCCGATTCAGACAGCATACTTCAAAAAAAATAACAGAAAGAAACAAAAAAGAGAGAGAGAGGGAGAGAGAGGGAGAGAGAGAGAGAAAGAGAAAGAGAGAGAGAGAGAGAAAGAGAAAGAGAGAGAGAGAGAGACAGAGAGAAAGAGAAAGAGAGAGAGAGACAGAGAGACAGAGAAAGAGAAAAAGAGAGAGAGAGAGAGACACCTCCTTGAGCAGTTCCCTGGCTGAGAGATAGGTGTCACAGAGAAGTCGTCCCGCCAAACAGGTATTTATACCCAAACTTACACCCCCCCCAAAATTCGAATTTCCCCCCAATCGAGGCATTTGGGACCGCTTCAGGCGACCAATAGAAGACCAGTTGCCAACTTTACAAACCTGAACTCTCCCTCCCTCTCCCTCCCTCCCCCTCCTTCAATAAATGTATTGCAAAAAGTACAAAATCCTAAGAAAAAAGAGAAATAAAGGAAAAGTTCAAAAAAAAGGGAAAAAAAGGTCAATCAAAGGATGTCTACTTTTAATTTTCTTTTCGTATTTGTCTTCTCCTAGATATTCTCGTATATATAAAATTTAAAACTCAGCAAAGTATGATAAAACAGTTAAGAATCAAAAATGAGAAAAAATCGAAATTCTTCAAAACTAAAATTGCTACAGATGCGGTTTTGAAAATGAGATGACAATTTTAAGCTTTGGATTGCTAAGAAGTGTCTTAGGAGCTCCTTCATTGCGGTACATTTAGTACTTCTGTACTTTTGCTGTTCTTGGTTATTCGTTCGTACATCTGTACGGTATAGGAAACACGAAACTTGCTTTAGCTTTTCGACGCGTGTGCATACTCTGAATGATTGTAGAGGACACATGTACGCGTCGGATCCATGCTGGCCATCGAGCCGACAAACTTTCCTGTCGTATATTAAAGGTACACAGTACGGACCGTATTCAAGTTTGATGCAACGTGGCGAAGCTTCGAAAAACAATCTTTGTTCAATTTGTTGCACAGCCGTTAGGATGCTGGTTTCTACTTTCCTACGTAGTACGTACAAATGCTGATTAGATTTCCAAAAACGAGATGGTTAAACCAATCTAGTTCAAAAGGGTGATCGAAATGTAATATTTCATATCACCGATGAAGGTTCGATATTCGATCCCATCGAATATCGAGTAAGAGCAGATTCCGTCGTTTATATCGTATATGGGACTTCCAACATAAATTATTACGCCGTACGATATATGGGCAAAAACTCAAATGCATTATCCGTACAGTCATAGAACGGAGAATCGTACGGCGAATCGTACGGGTATTATCCCCCCCCCCCACTTCCAGCTCATCGTGAGTTTTGAGCAACCTTTTTATTTAAACCGTCAGATTTGAACAATCGGACGGTCGTCGATGAAAGTAGCGATCTAAGAAGATCACATGAAAAAGCCCATAATACAACTTACGATAGGACTATCGTCAGATTCGGATGATCGGACGGTCGCTGATGAAAGTAGCGATCTAAGAAGATCACATGGAAAGCCCGTAACTCAACTTACGCTAAAGGCGGCCTACAAAAGGCCTACCAAAAAACGCCTACTTTTGAACTATGGGTTAAACCAATCTAGTAGTGTTGGGTATCGGGTAGTTTCATATCGCGATAATTTCGATATTCGATATATCGAATATCGATCGAGCAGATTCCTCGATATATCGTACCGGGACCAACATAAATTATCGCGATATATATCGCAAAAATTGCATATCCGTACAGTCATAGTACGGAGAATCGTACGAAAAATCGTACGGATATTTCCCCCCCCCCCCCACTGAGCGCAGGGGGGGGGGGGGGGGGGGGGGGGGGGGGGGGGGGGTTTGAAAAAAAAAAAAAAAAATCATTTTCGTTTTTGTCGATACGATATATCGGCGATATATCGTCGATACGATATATCGGCGATATATCGTCGATACGATATATCGGCGATATATCGTCGATACGATATATCGGCGATATATCGTCGATACGATATATCGGCAATATATCGCGATAATTTGAAATTCGATATATCGAAGCGATATATCGAATATCGGGTACATGAAATTCGATATATATCGAATATCGGCAATGGGTCCTCGATACCCAACACTACAATCTAGGCACAAAGCATGATTGAAATGTAATATTTCTGACCACCGTTGAAGGTTAGAGATGAAAACCCGTACGGACTTCGAACATTATAAACTCAAAGCACTGAAAATCTGAAACTGCAACATGATCTAACGTAGCACACTACACCAGCACAAAACGCTAGTCCATACCCTAAAAACAAATGAAAAGATGGGCCCTTGCACCAGAGCCTAATGCTATGCCACACTATGTCGAAATTAGGAATATCATCTATATGCACCAGGTGGCGCAGTGTTCCACGACCATCCTTCACCACTGTTCGCTGTCAAATAAAGGGTATAACTTGGGCACGCTGAAGGTGACGGAGATACGTTGGCTGTAAAATGTCGACATGAGAGGTGTGGAAGGTTGTCAAGTAACTTAAATAATCATTGAGCACAATCACGTAAGGAGTTGTCAAAATACGAGTCCAAGGTCTAGTCCCATTTGAGGACCCTACATCTCCAAACACGACACCCCTAAGCAACGTACAAACATGATGTTGTTCAGTTTATGAGAACCATGTCTATAATTGTTCTTTCCGCTTCATGCAAAAAAGTGAGATCCACTCAACGATCGCGAACACCCCTGAACTAATAACATGACGAGAGTATACCCACTATATCTTCAACCATATTGTGTGTTTTTTTTTGCTTCGACCATGCGAGAAATGAAGCAACTAGACGCCCTGCTCATCCATAAGTCGATCACAAATTATTGGGGATATGCCCTGTAGCGAAAGGTGTGACAAGCAAAGGCGTAACCGATTGTTCAAACGTGAGACCAAAATGAATTTCACTTTATGTGGTTTCCCTAGTAATGCATGACTATTACGAGTGCTTAGTTTCGACTGATATCCCCACCAACATAAAAACGTATAATAATCATTTGAATGTCTTGAGCCCTAGATTGAACCATTCCATACGATTAAACCATTTTTTTGTCGTTTGTTGCACCACCTATTTAGATACGTGGTTTTTTTTATGGGACAGAAAGACCAACAAGCTAGTTTACTAATTTATAATGGTGGTCTTACTGCGAATTTTGTGGCCAAAATCTCGCTAACAACATATTTGGGTATTTGCGCTTCGATAAAGACTACCATTATCTCTCTTGTTCCCTAAACTGGAGGGAGGCTACAACGATTGCACCATGTTAGTCTCCCAGCTCGTGCGATCCTATCATTTTAAGCCTTTTTTAAGGTATTAGTTCTAAAACTTGTTTGTAGCACGTATCGGGAAATTTCCCAAAACCTCGATACGACACTGATCCGTATCGCATATCATGGGATCGTGAAATTGTTCTCAATGGAGTACATTATAAAATGAAAAAAAATCAACATTCAATGACATTTTTGTCCGTGTGGTTGTGGGTAATTTCATGCCCTATACTTGGCATGATACAAGAATTGTCGTACAAATTAAACTTGTAGTGATCATACGGACTTCATACGACTGGATTCTTTGACACCGCCCACACCGAGAAAATTGGAAAAGTTTATATATTCTTGTCTGTTTGGGTACTTTCGCATGTAAGCGACACATTATTATTGTAACTTTGTTTTTAGCGAAGATTCTCCGTACTACTTTTAGAGCATTCATTTGTAAAGAAATGAAGTCGTTACTTTCGATTGTGACGGATGTAGACGTGGGTGGAATTTGTGACGGTTGTAGACGACTACAAAACTCGCGACAATTGATGACGTTTACAAAATAGCGACGGTTGTAGGCGTCTAAATACTTGTGAGTTGTGACGTTGTAGATGTTTAGGGTTTGTGACATTCTCACGTCACGCTCAAATTATGACAGCGTCGACGTTACAAATTCTAAATTTTCCGCCATGGTTTCCCGAATTTGTTCTTTGGTTTTTTCTCACTCTACTTGCCATCAAAATACGCCCAAACATGGTAAAAAAAAATCGTTTTTAGAGATCTGATACTAGTATTGACTTTTTTCATTGCAAAAATTGCGAGATAGACGCGGCAGTGGGAGAGGGAGAGAGAGAGAGAGAGAGAGAGAGAGAGGCGCTTTCATGGACTTCGCTTTTGCGAAACGATGTCCGTTGGTCGAGACCCCCTCCACGGCCCCTGTACGCAAAAAAGCGCACGAAAAAAAGTCACGTAGAGGCTGGAAACGTGCAGTGGGTTTTTTTTTTTTGGTACTTCATGCACAAAATTTGTCAAAAACTTCGACACGTGCGACAACATTTACCTATTCGCTCACTTCATGGAACTTTATTTAAAATCACCTCGCGAGGTGATTTTATATAAAGTTTGAAGATGAGCTGAAAGAACGTGAAAGTGGGTCGAAATGCTCTAAACGACAAACTGCATCGCGCTAGACGACAAACTGCAGTACATGTAAAGTTTAAAGCATAGTTCAAAAGTAGGCGAAAGTACACCCATACAATATGCCTATTGTACGCAAAAAATACAATATACCCTTACGACCCATATTGTATTGGTCGCAAAATGAAATAAAATAGTTACAGGGTTGAGTTGCACATGGATCGATAGAGAATTAAACGTCATGTCTAAATTTGAAAAAAAAAACGGACATTTTTTTTTTGTTTGTGAGTTTTGAGCGACTTTTTATTTAAACCGCCAGATTCGGACAATCGGACGGTCGCTGATCAAAGTAGCGATCTAAGAAGATCACATGAAAAGCTTATAACACAACTTACGATAGGACTATCGTCAGATTTGGACGATCGGACGTTCGCTGATCAAAGTAGCGACTTAAGACGATCACATGAAAAGCCCATAATACAACTTACGATGAAGGCACCTACAAAAAACCTACAATAGAAACGCCTACTTTGGAACTATGGTTTCAATTAGTGTTGGGTATCTGGTAAATTCATATCGCGATAATTTCGATATTCGATATATCGAATATCGATCGAACAGATTCCTCGATATATATATATATATATATATATATATATATATATATATATATATATTACCGGGACCAGCATAAATTATCACGATATATATTTCAAAAAATGGGTGTCTGTACAGTCCTAGTATGGAAAATCGTACGGTTACCCCCCCCCCCCCCCCCCCCCCCCCCCCGGGGGGGGCCCGGGGGGGGGGGGGGGGGGGTGGGAAAAAAAAAAAAAAAAAAAAAAAAAAAATGGGTGTCCGTACAGTCCTAGTATGGAAAATCGTACGGTTACCCCCCCCCCCCCCCCCCCCCCCCCCCCGCCGCCCCCACTGAGGGCGCGCCGGGGGGGGGGGGGGGGGGGGTGTTGAAAAAAAAAATCGGAAAAAAAAAAATGAAAATTGTCATTTTTTTTTTAATGCCTTGATATATTGGCGATACGATATATCGGCGATATATTGGTGATATATCGCGATGATTTGGTTTTCAATATATCGAAGCGATATATCGATTATCGGGTACCTGAAATTCGATATATATCGAATATCAGCAAAGGTCCTCGATACCCAACACTACACCGCGAATCGTTATTAGTGTCAAAGTCACTAATTTGGGTTCTTAAAATTTTGTTTTTTTTTTTCAAATAGGATACATGATATTAATTTATCCTTGACGTTAATTAAGGTACCGCACAAAATAAAGTAAAGCCCGAAAGTACAATAAAATATAAATAGTGTGATGTACGGTATATGTCAGACCGTACACAACTGTACCTTTTCAAGTGAAAATTTACATAAAATGAATTGAATCAGACGCGCACGCATGGGAACGTGCGCTCATAAAAACGGGATTAGTGTGACACGTAAATTAGTATAGTATGTACGGATATTTTAGATTCGCGACGGCGTACGATTTCTAATATTTTGTACAAATTCATACATTAATGTGTATAATCGTACGGCTAATGTTCCATTTTTGCTGTTCCCAAATTACTGAATTAGCATAAACGCCGAAATTAGAATACATATTTTTTTTGAAAAATTTAAGATTCTTAATTAGCATCAATTACGGTAAATTTTCTTCAACACTATTTAAACTTTGACACTAATAACGATTCGCGGTGTAGTTTCAAGGTAACGCCTTGTACGGCGGTAATTCTGGTACGGCGGCGGATTTTCTCGTTGTTTTCTAAGTTATGGAGGAAAACGACAGAAAATAACTGTAACTTTAGCACATGCGAAAGTACCCTTCGTCTTTATGAGAAACCAAACCATAAACCTGCGTACGAACACCGACGATTCTCATTCGTTCAGTTCAAAATTTGCACGTGTATTGTACAATAAGTCGAAAATAGCAAATCAAAATGGGCGAAAATAGCTCCCACCTAATTACGTACACAAATTTTATTGATTTAAAAACTCGTACTTTACCACGGCTTAATGAAGTACAGCAGGAGTACGGCAATTTAGAACTGTGGGCATGTCCCCTAGCGTTCTGCAAAGCAGTGCATCCTGCTGTTTCTGCTACTGTACTGTACTTTCCATCTGTCTCTCTCTAACAAAACTGATAAAAAGATCCTCAGCAAGACAGTGAAGTGCTACTTTGAAGTGCTCTCTCCTTCTTTTTTTGGTCTGCAGCAGGTTTCAGTTCGATATGAGAGTAGTCGGTCTGACAGGAGGAATTGCCACCGGGAAGAGCACTGTGTCCCGGGAGCTTCAAGCACATGGCATTCCAGTGATTGACGCCGACAAAGTTTCACACGTGCGAGTTAAAACCAACACTTCTTCATATTGAGTATTATATTTTTTTGTTCCTTTTGATAAAATTTGCCAACTTTTTTCTTTTATATTTTTGTAGAGAAGTTGAAAGCAGCGGAAAAACTGACTTGATTAGTGATTGTCACGAATTTTACTTGGATGTTTTTTTTGTAATTTTGGATGTCTTGAAATAAATCCAATGTCACCTTCATCCATTCTCCATGTTCAAGGTATTTTGTGAAAATATCTCCACTACTCCATTTTTTCTCTTATATTTGTCCTTTCTGTATAAGTGATCCACAATTATCCAATTTTTGTTGGCCAGCGGTTGCATTTGAAGATTTGTATGGCTTTAGACGAGTTATACGGTAGAAATTCCTCTGTTCATTTTCTGTCCCTCGTTTTTTTTTTTTTTTCTTTCCTGGGTCTCTTTCAGGATTCAGCGAGAATAGGAACATTTGGGTATAAACGTTTAGTGGCTGCATTTGGTCTTCAAATATTGCTACCTGATGGGCAAATTGACCGAGTGAAGCTTGGAGAGATGGCTTTCTCTGACGCAGAGAAACGCCGTATCCTTAATCTGTAAGTTTCCGATTGTCGCTGCATACCTCATATTATTATATTTTTGCAGTTTCTGCAAATTCAAGCAGTTGACTAAGATTGCACTTGCTCAGCTGAACTGGATATCATCCTTAAAGTGCGAATGGTATCCTGTTCGATATCCTGCTCGTGAAAGGAGACTCTAAAATAATCATTCACAAGCCCGACAAAATACGGTCTTTTTTATTCATATATGGTTTCCAGCAGTTTTTAAGTTGAACAACTGAGGTTCTATATGGGTTCTTATCCATTTGCTGCAGTGCAATCCAACCGGCTATCGCAGTTGGGTTGATTCAGCAACTGGCTTATCACTGGATTATCGGAACAAAGGTAGTGGTTTTGGATGCTCCACTTCTATTTGAAACAAAATTATATAAATTCACGAAACCTATTGTAGTAGTAGCATGCGACGGGGCAATTCAAGAGGAAAGGCTGATGAAGAGAAATGGATTCACAATGGATCAAGCAAAAGAAAGAATTGCATCGCAAATGCCGTTAGATTGGAAATGTGGCCAAGCAGACATCGTAATAAAAAATTCAGGAAGCATGGATGAACTGTCAGAGCAGGTCCAGGATCTCGTTGTAAAATTGAACAAGTCATTCAGTTGGAATGAGTTTTTTTTGTCCCGAGACGTCATTGCGGCTGTCACGGTTTTATCTGTTGCACTATGGGTCTTTTTATTTTAGTGTATATATTGCCATATTCATGTTATACAGCAAAGAGAAAACATATATTTTTGGGTAATTTTAACTTTGGGCCCTTCACCACTCTCATTCAGCACAACCAAAAGTTACAGTCGCCCTCTAATTCTTATTCGTTTCTGGTTTTTGTTCCTTGTTTCTTCATAAGCCGTCTGTATTGTCTGACTGTTGCCCTGGAGGGCGTCCATTGGATGCATATCTCAAAGCTATTTGCTACACAGAAGTGGGATATTGCATTTGTTGAAAAAAGTCATCAAAATGTATAGAGAAAATCACTGAAGACGAGGTTCTAAGCTTAGAAGTCTATGGCTTGAAGGAGTATTCCTTATACTAGGTTACATTAATCAATTATCTGTGTGGTCGTAGTGAAATATATTACTACATGCGTTTGTAGATAGTGATGTCAAACAAAGAATGTGACAGCGAAATAGGACAACGATATTTTTTGGACAAAAAGATAATATCGAGTGCATTCAACTCTGAAGTCTGTCCTCATTGGTTGACAGAGTTTTCCTTTTTGTCAGCCAGTGTGGCAACTTACCTGCATGTGCTTCAGAATGTCCGAGAGACAGAGACAGGAGAGGGGAGAGAGGGTGGAGAGGGGGGACGATGTGGGAGAGGGAGAGGAGGGGGAAGTGGAATGGGGGAGGGCAGGGGGGAGGGCAGGAGGTGGGGAGCGCGGGAGGTCAAGAGGGGGGAGGGGGGCGGGGTTGGGAGGAGCGGGGGAGGGGTGGAGGGAGGAAGGAAGGAAGGAAGGGAAGGAATGGATGGGAAAAGGGAATGGACGATGAAATGAAGTGAATGGTCACATGGACTGATTGGAAGGAAACCAGATAGTATGGTATTAGAGTTGAAATAGTTAAGACTTGGAAATTTCACCACTATCCATCTATGTATATTTCTTCCGAAAAAACAATGTTTTTCTTAGTGTAACTTTGTGATATCTTTTTATTTTGTTTTGAAATTTTGTATAGTCAATATAGATGTTCTTGGGTTGTGCCAAGTTTGAAAGGTAGCTATTAGCGTTGACAGTACTAGATACTTGATTGTGAAGCAGTTTTAAGGTAGCTTTGTTGCTAGTAAACTCAAGAAATGGATAATTCTCAGCGAGACATTTGTGTATGTTTTGTGTTAAACTTTGACAGGTTTGGATTATGTAACAAGCATAAAACTGTATTTGTTTAACTTTCAAAATTTGTAGGTTTTTTTTTTTTTTTTAAACAAATGGAAGAGATAATGTATAGGTGTTTTTGAAAAAAACGAATAATGTCCCCATTCTTAGAGGAAAATGTCTTCCTTTTGCCTCCCATCCGCCTGTGATTGCCTCCATTCGTCTGCCTTCCTTTTTCCTCGTTTGCCTCTCATTGCGCCGTTTTGCCTCCGTTTGCCTCCCTTTGCCTCTATTTGCCTCTCATTTGCCTCCCAGTACCTCCGTTCGTCTCCCTTCCCCTCCGTTTGCCTCCATTTGACTGTGCTTGCCTCCCATTGCTGCCGTCTCCTCCCATTTGCCTACACTTGCCTACGTTTCTCAGTTTGCCTCCGTTTTCCTCCGTTTTCCTTTGTGGGCCTCTGTTTGCCTCCCCTTTGCCTCCGCTTTACACTAAAAAAAATTCAGTGTGGTAACTAGCACCACATGGCAAGTTGGTTGAAATATTTTGGCCGGTAAACATCTAGCTCATGATGGAGGAACACCCTGAGTATACTTCTTTATTACCGTAAAACTTTACACTTAGCGCACTATTACTCTTAACGCACTATTACACTTAACGCACTATTAGGGCATGGTTACATCAGACGAAAAGTGAGGTTTAATACAGAATTTTGCACTTGCCCGTACCATGCCGTACTATATTTTCGTGAGTTTCTTGAAAACAACATTACAGAAAATAAGATTAGGATTCTCCAAGTATCCGGGAGAAGACTTCGACCGTCCGATTACATTTTGGTCTTCATCTGCGACGCAATCGCTCCATACGCCTCTGTATTGGTGAACCCACCTCCGCTTGGTGAACCCACCTCGCAGAGGGGGTTCACCAATACAGAACCAGTCAATTCGCTACACCTGGAGGATACACACGTGCGTCGATGAAAAATGAAAAATTTCACACGCCCCCAAAGTCACGTGCCTTCGGACAAGGTGACCGTAAAATCTTTGCCGAAAAGAAATACGGTTTTTTCCTGAAAGTAAGCAGAGTGAAGGAGATCTCTGAGGTACATTGACGCGGTACACTTGCGAAGTACACGTACGTAATACGCAAGTGCAGATTTCCATACGAAAATGGTCGGTTTTCAAATCTTTGACGATTTTAGAAATTTGATCGTCGACTTACGTGGAGCCACTCAAATTAGAACACGTATGTAAAAACTTATTTACAGACGATACACGATGTAACCGAGGCCTCTGTAATACAATTTTTTTGTTGTCCGTACTATTACAGAGACCTCCTGATGTAACCATACCCTTAGGGTAGAATTCCATTAGACAAAAAGTGTGGTTCGTTACTGGATGCCGTACAGGGTCGTACATATTCGTACCACGCCGTACCTTTATTTTTTTTTGTCATTCGAAATATCGTTATTGGAAAGCTGTAGGGAAGCTCCAATGATGTAGGCGTAATTCCTGGCCGTTGGATATTCCACTTTTTCAGATCCGCGAAGCACTCGCGCACATCATCCAGTGTGACGATACTCTCCTCGCGAGGAGAGTTGTACGATACTAGATGTGTACCATTGGTACACGTGATAAAGAAAAACAGTATACGCTTTCAACAAGCAATCACAGGTCTACACGTCGTATAGGCCATGTGCCTACGTCGTACGGTCTATGTGCCGCCTGCCACGCTGGATGCAGGTTAGCTGAAAATATTTCGGCAAGCTCCGTCTGACATCCACTGACGTTCAAAGTTTGTCGTGTCTTTTTTCCATTACGTTTCGAAATTTTGATTTCCGTTTTCAAAATCAAAAATCTGGCCGCAAACTTTATGTAGGAATCATTAACTACCTTCAGTTGTATAGATATTTCATTCAGACTTTTTGTTTGAAGTTTTTTTTTAAGATTTTCAAATCCGGACTCTAACCTACGTGGCGCCAATCATAATTGAGGAAGGTTTGTTACTTGCTCGACAAAATGGAATAGTCTTCTAATAAACGCTGCCACTAGAATTGCCTGTATATTTATTGGGACCGCCTAATGGAATTCTACCCTAATGCCATAGAACTCATACTGTCTGTAAAAATAGTTAAACAACCAATAGGAAATTTTAATTCATTTAACGTTTCTTTTATCCAAACTTAAGCCTTGGAGGCCTGACACGCGACCATATATTCCGCCTCCGTGGAACTTAGAGCGACAATTGGTTGGAGGCGCGAACACCATGAGATTGCCGCCCTGCCGAAAACAAAAGCGTGTCCGAAGTAGATTTCCTTGTATCAAAATCTCCTCCCCAATCGAAATCGCAATAGCCGATGACACTCCAACGAATAGCCATATTTGTATGCTATGCCGATTTCCATTGTACGTGCAAGATAGCGAAAGATTTGCTTGACCGCCTCCCAATGCGCCTTTTTTGGCGCTTGGCAAAATCGGCTGACCACTGATACGGCCGCCGAAATATCCGGTAGTGTAACTACGCTAAGGTACATTAGTCTCCCAATTGCCTCACGATATGGGATGTCAACCGTTGGTTCGTCGTCACACTTTTGTAACTCTACACCGGAAATCGTTATTAGTGTCAAAGTCACTATTTTGGGTTCCTAATATTTTATTTTTTTCTGCAATTAGTATACATGATTTTCGAAATTAAATTAGCAACGCTATTTATGGACGTGGACCATAATCTGCCACGTCCCTCGCACTAAATTAGAATCAATAACACTAATTGTTTTTTTACGCTATTTAATCTTAGACACTAATAACGATGCGCGGTGTACTTTTGCGGCCAAAGGTGTTAAAGTAGGTTGTGCGTCTAGCATAGAAAACCTAGTTAACACTTCGCGGCAATACTGAACTTGACTCAATTTTATAGCTTGACTCAATTTTATATTGCCGTTGGCGAATCGAATTATTTCGATTCCCAAAATGTACCGTACCTCCCCAAGGTCGGTTACTTTGAAATGTAGGCGTAGGTACGCTTTTAACTCGCGGATACAAAACTGTCAGACGTCATAATGAAGTCGTCAACGTAGACAAAAAATATGATTTCATTTGCGCCTTCACCCTTAACGTATACGCTTGAATGTAAGACTGTACAGTGAAACCGAATTTGAGTAGAACTTTATGTAGGCGCAGGTACGAAGTCATGGGCGCCTACTTCAACCCATAGAGAGATTTACCGAGAAGCCATACTTTTCCTTTCTGTGACGTCACGCCCTCCGGAATTTTCATATAAACTTCCTCTTCAAGCTCGTTGTTCAAGAAAGTTGTTGGTGGACGTGTTTCTCTCCTGCGGCAACAATTGCAATACTTATGCGTAATGAGTCGAATTTAACCACCAGAGCATATGTCTCCGTATAGTTGACCCTCACTTGTTGCTAAAACCCCTTATATACAAGCCGTGCTTTGTATTTAATCTCTTCTCCCAAAGCACATGTTTTTGTTTTGAAAACCCATTCGGCATCGATTTCCTTTTTATCTTTTGGTAAAATTATTTCTTCAAATGTTTGATTTTCCACAATTGAATTAAATTCCCTCTCCCAAGCCGGTTTCCACTTAGACTCCCAATCACAAAAATTTCTCGCCTCCGTGTATGATTGAGGATCTCCGGCTAAATTTTGTACATAATGATTGCTATAAAATCAAATCCGATTCTTTCGAATCGGAGATAAAGTAATGGGAATTCTCAATAAAGCGAATTGGTTTCTTTCCTTTATTTTTTCTATTGCTTCGTCAAAACACAATTTCGGCTTTCTTTTCCATTTCAATTTCAATCTCCTTTTCACTTTATTTGCTTGATTTAGAGCTCTCCGATTTTCGAGTATTTGTAGAGATTCGAGAGTCATGAGTAGTGTCACTTCGATTATCAATTTCAATGAAAGGAATTTGTATAATTCAGGTCGGGATTTCTTCGAGTTGTCTTTTAAATCATTTTCCACATCGAAATCCGATTCGTCGATGTCCGGAAATGCTTCAATTTCGTGCATTTCATGAAAATCCAAATTTCGATTTAATTTCTCTGATGAACGAATTGCGGATTTCAAATTTTCATGGAAGTCCACATTTCGGGATTCCTCTACGATGTGACGAATTGGATAATATACTCGATATAAATTACCCTTCGAGTTATATCCGATAAAAATTCCGAGCTAACTCTTTGGTGGGAAATTGCCTCTTCGCTTAGGCCGCTCAATGTAGACCGTAACACGGCATCCCCAAATGCGGAGATGATGAATAGTTGGCTTTTGTCCATTCCAAAGCTCATAAGGTGTCTTCTCTCTAGATATTGAAGTAAGACGACGTTTGCAAATATAGTTGGCGGTTAAAATCGCATCTCCCCATAAAAAGATTTTGTTGCTGGAAGAGTATACCATAGCACGAACCATTTCTTGTAATCTTCGATTTTTCCTTTCGGCCACACTATTCGATTCGGGAGAGTATGAAGCGGTGAATTGTTGCCTAATTCCCCACTGCTTAGAATAATTCTCAAAAATCACAAATTCTTCACCAATGTCCGATCGAACCGATTTTAATTTTCGATCGGATTGTCTTTCAACAATAATATGCCATTCTTTGAATTTTCCATATGTATCGGATTTCTTCTTGAGTAGATAAACCCAAGAGAATCGGGAAAAATCATCAATAATTACCATGACATATCGATTTCCCCCAATGCTTGCCGGTGTAATATGTCCGCATAAATCGATATGCACGAGCTCCAATGGATTCTTCAATCGATAATTTATGTCCTTGGTTGGATTTGGTTTGTGGATTTGCCATCCTTGGCTGCACCCTTTGCATCCATTTACCTTTTCCCCGGATGTGAGATCAAGACCGCCAACACGTCTTGATCATTCTCTTCAAATTTCCCTCCGAGGTATGGCACATCCGATGATGCCATAAGCTAAAGTCCTCCTTGTGAATCGCCGTTTGACTAGATACGCCGCCAATGAGTGAGTCTGTTGGTGGCCGCCGCCAAAATGAGGTGTTGTGAAGGGTGTTGGTCAAAACGCCTTCGCCAACGACAACTCCATTTTCCTTCATAATTTGTATGGTACCGTTGCCGTGTGAAATGACGATGTAGCTGGTACGTTGATTCTGCGGCACAAAAAGTAAGTTTGTTGAACCGTCTAAGATAAATAGGACGTTCGTTAGTTTTTTTTCGTTGAATTTTTTCACGCTATCAGGTTCGTACGTAATGAAATGGAAAGGTACAGTACCCAGTGTACCAACGTGAACCACGTGACCACTTGCCACATTATATGCGTTTCGGATTTGTGAGTTGGCGCATATCCGAAAATAAGGTAGCGTCAGTGCACACGTGGTGCGACGCACCGGAATCGATCACCCACTCATTTTCTTTGCTGTCGACGTTGTCGACGTCATCAGGCGTTGAAAGAAGGTTCAAAATTGAAAATATTTGAGCGCTTCTTTGTCCTCCTTGGCGATCGCCTCGACCAACACCGCCACCATTAAGTCTCGAAAGGCAATGAGTGGATATGTATCCCAATTTTCCACAAAAGTAACACTCTTTGTCTTTATCCGAACATGTGGAGGATCCATGGCCGGTTTGATTACACCGAAAGCATGTCATATTTTCATTCTGTGGTTTTTGGTTTCTATTTCCTTGGTTTCTACGACCTCTATTTCCTCTAGGACCTCCACCTCTACCGCCTCTTTTGCCACGGAGAAAATTAAGTTCCGTAACATCGGGTGAGGTTGCATTTAAGGTCCCTGAATCTTTTGGTCCTCTAGACTCTATAGCCTCTTCCTCTGCTGTTTATTGATGATTTACTGCAAAATCATAGGTGCAATTATCACGAATTTGTAAAATTTGTCTTAAGTGAAGCATTTTATCCGGAAGTGTTTGTAATAGACCGATAAGTTTATCCTCATCATGACAACTCTACCGTTATTTAGAAGATATTCTATGATAATATTGTAGCGTTTTACAGCTTCATCTATGGACTCATTTGTTTTAATTTTAAATTGCATGAACTCTCCAAAAATGTGTTGCCCCTTATTTTGAGCACCTTTTTCATATTGATTCTCAAGCGATCTCCAACGTTCAAGGGCACATCCGTGGGTGAGGAAGTGGTCGTGGATGGATGGAGCACATGATTGCATTAATCTGGCAATAGCCGCAAGATTCATTTTCTTCCACGTCCTCCGAGCTTTCGGATCGATGTCCGGAAGCATTTCGTCACCAATTACCACCTTCTATAGATGGCGTAACATCAATTGAGTTTTGATGTACTTCTTCCATGAAGCATAATTATTTCTATTGAAGACAACAGTTTTCTCCGGCATGGAATACAAGTTATCGTGTCCATCCTCTTTGTCCAAGTTCGAATCATTGTCAACGAAAACTTTCCCCTTTCCAAGATATTTATTCGGGGGATCGTTGTCTGAAACTCTGAGACCTCCATTGGCCCTCAGAGTATGCAGATCCAAAAGAAGCTAATCTAGATAGTGCCGACTCCAAGTTAATATAAACCCAAATGACTAACCCCTTGACAGTCACAATCCCAATATAGATTCACCCCTGTGAAATAACACTTTCTGTTTGCTCAGTTCCACCACAGAATGCAAAGTTAGAATATGAGATTTGGACACATTCACCCACTTTGACTTTCCCTTATAAATGCAGCCACCGTGGCAGACAAAAAATCTGACCGACTACACCCCTGTGTAGCCTGGACTCCCCTGAGTCCGCAGCAAAAAGAATCACTGAAAATGGTCAAGTAAATTGATAGTTATGGCTGATCAAAGTTTGCCATTTATACAAGGTGCTCTTTGGGAGAGACAGCTATCTACCCAAAATTTTCTAAGTCCTATTCCCCCTCTAAAACTCTATCTACTGAAGTACGGCACCAATCAAATTACTGTGTCGTACAGAAAAGTACAGGTGCCGGTGTACTTTCTGTACGGCCATTGTACAACATGGCCAAATTGTCGACACGTGTCATAGCCGGATTTGTTTCCGCAATCTCCGGAGTCGCCGCAATCCAACATTGTCACGCCACGTGTCACATGACGTGGCGATGGAAGAAAAACGCCAAAAGTACATGTTCCGTGATCGCGGCACCTATCGTGGCCGTCCGATCAAACCGGATACAATTTTAGTCGTTGAAAATACGCGCGAGATATTTGTTTCGCGTTCGAAACAAATGCGTGGTATCCGTTTCATAAAATACATTAAATCGTACTCCGTACTATACAAAACTGTATCTATGTATTGCGTATCTATTTCCCGTTATACGAACTAGTCTACGTGTACAAATATAAATATCTGTCAAACCTAATGTACTCTAGCATTGTCTCTATTCATATTGGTTAAAGCTTACGGCTAATTTAGACGGAAGAAAGGTACCAGGATCGAATCCTGGGTCCGTCAATCCTTTTAGATAACTCTATCAAGATTGGCCTTCCTGTCCTCTTTGGACAGCCTAGGCATCCATGGATCCAACTCCTCCTCAAGTCTTCAGTGACTGCGACAAGTGTGGGGACTTGAGTGAAGAGTTAGAGGCAGGCTGTCAGTGTCCCCTTTTTGCCTTTTATATTTACAAACTCTAGACCTAGCAAATACTTAAATTTCAACATTGTCATCGTCTCCAACGGAATCATCACCGTTTGGATCGGGCTCCGGATTTCCTCGAATCGTGTTCGATATATTCCTTTCGATATCTGCGAATCGTTGCTCCATAAGAATGAGGAGCTTATCAAATTGTGAGCTTAACCGTTCCTCGTCGACACCGCTTTCACCACTAGTCTCTTGCTTGAGAGGCACAAGTGGATGAGGAAGATTAAAACCGAAACTAGCCTTGGCTATGGTCTGTCGGGGATCCGGTGGATCCTCGGTTTCCAATAGAGTGAAGGAAGATGAGGAAGGAGTGAATGGGGAAGACTTATTCTTGTTCCTCCCCATGGCGTCTACACTAGCCACTTTTGGAACTTTAAAAGTGAAGCACAACCTGCTCTGATACCAATTGAAAGAAATATCACCGAGATGGTATGCAGCGGAAGAAATATAAAAGCACACAAAATGGCCAAAGAAAATCTCTATATAAAAAGATGGCCGAAGCCTTTTTACAAGGCTTTTCCCTTTCCTCTCACTCTTCCCTCTTTACTTTATCTATCCCAAGATAATGTAAACTTGCCTAACTAACGTGCAGTGCACCACAAGCTAAGAAGCAAAGGTAGTGTCACTCGAAGGGAGACTCGAAGGAAGAAGAAAGTGCGCAGAAGAGTGCAGTATGCTTTTCTTTTTTGAGAAGAGAAGAGAAGAAAAGAGAAGGTTTTGTGCACAGTTTACCACGAAACTTTGTATGTATACTTTCGTACGCCCTACACGCACGAAACGTCGAGTGTACGATTCAAATAAAGTGACGTCGACGCGAACCGAAATATCGCGCACGTCCAATGTAAGATGATTCTCAAATTGAATCGTAACAAAAACGTCCTTCCCTACCACTCCCCTACCACAACACCTCATGCCAACACAGTAGGCATAGACAGGTCACTAAATTGAAATAGTGCGCTGGGCTGAAAGTACAGTACCACTCAGCACTTAAAACCAAACGAAACAAAAATTATGAAACACGAGAGAGACACGTCACTAAACTGAAACAGTGCGCTGGACTGCATGTACGGACACGTCACTAAATTGAAACAGTGCGCTGGACTGAATGTACGGTACGGTACCACTCAACACTAAGGGTATATCCCCATGTGCATGAGTAAGGGTTTTTTTCTGTTGTTTTCCTATAAAACTTAGGGTCGTACTGCCTAAGTTGCAACCGTACGAAGGAATCGCAAATTTGTGGCGTACAATTTGCGTCATCTTCGAATTTAGGATGTATGAAAATTTGTCGTATAGTGTTTTTCGACCCACTTCCACGACAAAAAACCGTCATCTTCAACCTTACGTTTAAAACACATGTCGATGTGTTTTAAAACTAGTTATTTTCGATAAACAAATAGGAACACATATTCGCACGTGCCATAATTTTTGAAAATTTTCATACGATTTCCTAAGACAAAGAAAAGTACAGAATTCGCTATATTTTGTCTGTTTATGTTCAAATACGACGAAGAAAATTACACAGTTTGTTTGGTTTTGTCCATTTTCGTCCAGTACGGGTTTTTTTTTGCAGGGGTCTTCAAATTTCGATGCCATTTCACGTCGACCGGATAGGAGACGCGAAGGCAACTCGTCTCATCTTCAACCGTGAAACTACACAGGCTGAAAGGCGGTATGTCTACAATGTCACAGTAAGACATGCGACGTCACAAGCAGTTCCAAAAAGTAACGGGTGACCACAGATTGTAGACGTTGACAGCCGTCACAGGTATTGTCGATGTGTACAATCGTCACAAGCGTAAGTTATGATTTTGTCGATGTGTACAATCGTCACAAGCGTAAGTTATGATTTCGTCCTTACAGACATAGGGACACTTGAAAACCGGGTCCGGCGGATCCGCGCTAAAATACAAAGTAAGTTCGCTAAGTTTCAAGTACATGGGGACATACCCTAATAATAGTCGCGGGCGACCTAGTGCTTTGCCCTTTGGTTGCTAAGGGCCTGTCGTGTTTATACACACGGACCAATAGGAGCGTCACAATTTGTTGTAGTAGTTACATGTACTCTTTCACGTATCAATCGGTTTTTGGTAGTGTACGGAAATTGAGACCACGACAACGTGGCGTGATGTGACAAGATCGCACGAGCAAAAAATGAAAAGTACGATACTGTACGATACTCTACCGGTACACCGTGAATTGCTATTAGCGTAATGAAATAGATAGCGTAATGAAACAATTAGCATTATTTACGCTAATTGGGAATGTTGTTTTTTTTCGAAATAATTTTTATTCTAATTTTTCGTACATTCTAATTTGTAAACTGCTTTGTAAAAAATTTCGGTGCAGAATATCTCCACACTAAAATATGTGCATGTACGAAATTGTTCAAATTGTACGCCGTCGCGTTTTTTTGACATCCGTGAATGCCGGAAAATATTTACGCAATTACATGTTAGCCGCGACTACGGGACAGCGTGAATATCTTTCTGTACTTTTCTACTTGAAAAAGTACAAAAAAGTACGTCTCTGACATACCGTACACCACACTATTTATAATGGCACTTTATTGGAGTCATGAATCCTATTTAATGGGCTACCTCAAATAACGTGTAGAAACATTTAGAATGTTTAAATTCTATTTGAGAATTTGCCTAAAAAAACAGGGTACCTCAATTAGCGTCCAACACGCTAATAGCGATTCACGGTGTAGTGATAACACGACATTTTGGCGTGACGTCGAATTTGTCTGACCGTTAATCATACCATTACAACCCAGGCGAAATACAACAAATAGGATTGTACCCACGTGTCTCTTTTCATTACATCAAATTGGAACATGACAAAGCCAATCAAAACTCAAATCACTCAACGGCTCACGATCTTACACAAAGACCATCGACGATCAATTATCGTTGTCACCAGAGACGCCAATCAAAACTCAAAACACTCAACGGCTCAAGATCTTACACAAAAAAAACCGACGATGAATTATTGTTGTCACCAGAGACGAATGCGACTAGAATGCTTTTCCCTTTTAGAATCTAAAAGGGCAAAGCAAAAACCAAAACGAAACAAACCGTGCGAAACACAGACAACTGAACTGACCGTACAAGAATGTTGTGAACCGGTACAAAATGGACACGCGAACCACTCGACCGATATGCCGATTCTAACGATGTTTTCGAACATATAATACTTTTCTATAAGGATATGTCTCCAAACTACCGAACTCTTTTTACAAGGTTATAAAAGCATGAAAAGCACGAAGTCACAAAACATGAAATTGTCAACTCAAAGTCCTAGCCGAGACCTAATAGCTTATGTGCAATCCACTCAAAATAGGTGACATTTCGCATTTTATGCAACTTGCTCATCTTAGCGGTAGTCTTTAGGGACACTGTCGCTTTCGTAAAGTTTCTAAATCCAAAGCTTCTAACATTCTTTTCCTTAGCCACGTGGCGCTCTTTGTAGGCTTGAGAGAGTTTTTATCTCCCTTAACAGAACAAGGATCTTCATTCCCATCAGTCCTTCCAGAACACCATCCACCCGGAGTAAAATGGCCCGCACTTCTCCCGAGTAGTTCTCTGTTTCTCCTCCATATAAACAGTTGGATACAATGTTAGTTTCAACAAGAAACATTGTTTTCCCTCTCTGAAACAGTTGGATACAATGTTATATGAAAGATGGCAGCAAGAAAAATATCATGCGAGAATGACAAAAAGGGAACAAGAATAAAATGGACAAAAACGGAAAGGAGTTAACTAAGACAAGTCGAAAGCAACAGTCCCTCGATTTTTTTTTGATGATGTCTTTTCAATTTTTCCTCCTTATAGATTCATTTTCTTTTTAACTTTTTTCACCAATATCAAAGTACTTCACACTAAATATGAGATTTGATTCTCTTATCCCATAAAAAAATTAACGAGTCCAATAGATCCAAAAATAATGCCGCAAAAAAGAAAGGGCACCAAAAAAAATGTGTCTCACTTGTCAATTCTGTCCAAAACGTCAGTTTTCGCAAATTTCCTTGCAAACATGTTTCCGGAATCCTTGAAGTCTTTGTAACTTTGCAGTGTCAATTTTAGAGGATGCTGCAAAAAAAAAAAAATCACCAGCAGTTAACAACCAAAGAAAAAACAGGGAATTCTCACTGGAACTTATGTTTAAAGCTGGAAAAACTGGGAAAACAGTGTTAAGCGTAAGTGTATTTTTGATTTTATTTGAGCTTGAACAATTGACGATTTTTTCTTTTTTCACATCCTTCATAGAAACTTAGCAACTACGGCTTATTGACTTGACCAAACACAAAATAACTTATGTAGAAAACACAGAGTCAACTACTGTTTTCAGAGGATTCCTTCGATTTATTTCAGTCCAAGTCAATTTCGCTCATATACCCAACACATAAGAAAAATTAGGAAGCAGTTTCCTAATTTTTTTCTGATACCCTTTACATAACATTGGTCTTTTTCCTCTTTTCTTAACAAAAACAAAAAATGAAAAATAGGTTGAAGCTTTACCTGGTGGGTCTTTTACCCCAATCGATGTAACGAAATCCTCATTCACAGTGGTATTCCTAAAATCAGGAGAATTACAAATAGCTGTTTGAAAGTAACTTTCTGGAGAACTTATATAATTAGTAAAGTACATAAGGAGCAGACGGGGAAGGTTGTCCCAACCCCAAATAGTGTATTCCGCAAACGAGCGAGATAAGGTTACCCACGCTTGACCTGTAACCCACAATGTAGATCAAATCGTTTGTACATTTGGGTTTTGTAGTCACAGTCAAGTATGGACTGTATTTTTTCCCTTTCAATTTCCATTAAAACGATTCAATTTTACACCATTAAAAGCCCAACAAAAATTGTTTCTGTCCTCACACATGGCAAACATTTTGAAAAGTTTTACAGTCTCTTATAATCCACCTGTAAGAAAAACGACCACAACAATTTCGAAACAACTTATGTGAACAAGAAGAAGGAAGAAAGAGAAAGAAAAAGAGAAGAAGGAAGAAAGAGAAAGGGAAAGAAAAAGAGATTCATATCCAGCGATGATTAGACAAGAATGGAAAAATTCCGAAAGTGTTTAGCGTAGGTCCAAACCTTGATAAAGTTGAAAAAGCCGTTGGTCTTGGTCGATTTGCATTTGTAATTAAAAGTGGCAATTTTTTTCGTACTAAAAATCCCCGGATCAACAAGAATTCGCTCGGCTCGATGAGCTCTGACAAATGAAACAAGACAAAGAAGAGTTTCTTCGTAAAACGTAGGCAAAAATTATTATGTATAAAAGAAAATGGCTCAAACTAAGAAGAAATGACTAAAAAAAATTATAAGGATGAAACTATTTTGCAGTGAGGTGAGTTGAACTGAATATTCCATGGTTCACATGATGTGTTTGGATAATATTTAGAACATTTTGTGGATAAGTTTTCAGCTGCATTCTAACTGAGAGTAAAGATCTAGATAATAAAACAGATTCATCTCCAACGCTGTTTATGGAAATAGTTAAGGGGGAATTTGTATAACTAACTTGATAAGCTTTGCAAATTATATATTCACTTAATTTCCTGATTGGGGACGTTTTTTAATCATGACGGACCATCTTTAAGCTTTAAAGTCGTAAGGTACTATACGACGGAGAAGAAAATTAAAGGAATCTACTCACGCAATATATTTGTCATGATCGAGAAAATTGAGGTCCTTCGGAAGGAAAGAAAAGACATCAATCATATCTGTTCATTATCCAAACCCCGCAAACAAAATAAAATAAAATCATCTAAGCTCAATTTTAAACGAACTCTCTCACGCAAATGCCATGAAAAATGACAACGGCTTTGATTGGTCGACACAGCTAATCTCTTACCACAAGATGTATAAATTGACAGGCAACAAGTAACATATAACAGAAGAATAATCAACGTTGTAAGTCCAAAACATTTCTTTATAATCTTCACCCCGCCAGCTTTAATCCAAATAAAAAAAAAAAATCAGAAGTATGGTCCATTAAAACTTGAACTGCTATAGTGACACTCGTTAAAGTGAGAGACATAAAGACATAAGGAAGTAGCAAAAAAACAGAGAACAATAGGGTAAGAAACATTTGGAAAATGATTCATTCTCTATTCCTAATTATCCAATGTCGAAGATTCTTGAACTTTCGTAGTAGTTCATCTTTAACATTATAAACTGCTGCCGATTCAGAGTTCACATGTACCATCCGTGACTCATTGAAGTGTAAAATAAAAAAAATGATCTCACCGTCTTGTGTGACGAGAGGATAATCTGAGGCGCTTAAGTTGATAAACCAATCCCATTCTGAATCGAGTTTCAAGAGCAATGCAAGTCCATGGAGATAAGTTGAAGTCATAGTTGATCCTCTATAAGTCATCATGTTGGAGTGCTCCACCACATGGACATTATGAACTCCCTTTGAAGTCAAATTATGGTCGACAAGATGAAAGAGTTCACGATGCTCTTTTTCAGAAGCGGCCAAATCTAGATGTAAAAGGTAAACATTTGAAGGATGGTAGATGGCCAATAGGAGGCGTTCCATGCGATGAACATCTCCACTCGCTCCTGTATGTTGAAAGTTGCTTTATGTAAAGTTAGGGTTTTTGTTCTGATCTCAGAAGGGATCGATAGATTTCAATAAAAAACGATGGTGAGAGAATGTGAAACTTAGTTCCTGCATATGGAAATCTGTATGACAATGTGTGTCGATATTCAAAATGAGTGGGGCAATGTCTAATAAATGCGTGACAACCCTTGCGAGGATGTGTGAAAATGTGCGAAAAAAAAGTAAAAATATGTGCCAATGCTATGATATTGTGTGACAATGTGATGACAATGTTGCGACAATTTTATGACAACGCTGTGCAATGTGTGACAATGTTTTGGCAATGTCTGACAATGTTGTGATGATGTGTGGCAATCTCGACTAGTAGAAAAAAAATGTGACAATGGTGCAAGTTTGTCCTTTTGTCAGGATCCAACAATATGTGACAAGGTGTTACACTTGCGTACTTGCTTGGAAAGTAAGAGGCCATCATTTGATATTACACATGAAAAGTGAAACTTGACGATGGAATTTAATTTGGAAGGAATATTTCACTGTATTTGTTAAGAAAGACGGCTACAGAAATTGCCAACAAGGTTCTCCAACGGATATGACTGCGCCGCTATCTTCCAATCTACCATTATTAGTGTGGTGCAAACTATTTTCTGACCAAGGCTTCGCGGTCATATTTTAAGAAAATAGAATAAAGGAAAATGATAAATAAGAAAACTGATCAATTATGAAAGGGAAATGAAAATTAGAATTGGAATTTTTCTACCAACATTGGGATGAAAATGCTGGATCTTGTATGATATTGCTAACAGAATTACGCTATTTCTTTTTTATATTTCCCCAATTATAACATGTATTAGGGGCAAATTTAGTGGAGGCCCAGAAGTACTAAATGATATCATTGGAAATCAGGGGATAAAAAGGGTTTTCTATATATTTAATAAGATTTTAGGATTTTAGGATTTTTAGGATTTTAAGAAAGTCCGAAGAACGATTGTAACTGTCAAAATTTGAAATTGACAGTTAAAATGGGCAATTATTATTATTTTTTATTTTAGATTGTTTTACGGCAGACAGAAGCAAAAAAGTTCAGATCAACTCCAAATCAATCCACAATAATATTTTGACAAAAAAAGGGACTATCAAAAACGATAAGACCCAGAAAAAAACTCAAAGGCAGATATCCAAAAAGTGAAACTTGACATTAGGGTGTCACGTCACTTTTGTTTATGGTGATAAATACGGCTAATGAGATTGCCAAAAAAGCTTTTCCAACTGCCTGTGACTGGCCTCTCCCTCTCGCCTCTCCCTCTCCCCTCTCCCTCTCCCTCTCCCTCTCCCTCTCCCTCTCCCTCTCCCTCTCCCTCTCCCTCTCCCCTCTCCCTCTCCTCTCCCTCTCCCTCTCCCTCTCCCTCTCCCTCTCCCTCTCCCTCTCCCTCTCCCTCTCCCTCTCCCTCTCCCTCTCCCTCTCCCTCTCCCCTCTCCCTCTCCCCCTCTCCCTCTCCCTCTCCCTCTCCCCTCTCCCTCTCCCTCTCCCTCTCCCTCTCCCTCTCCCTCTCCCTCTCCCTCTCCCTCTCCCTCTCCTCTCACCTCTCCCTCTCCCTCTCCCTCTCCCTCTCCCTCTCCTCTCCCTCTCCCTCTCCCTCTCCCTCTCCCTCTCCCTCTCCTCTCCCTCTCCCTCTCCCTCTCCCTCTCCCTCTCCCTCTCCCTCTCCCTCTCCCTCTCCCTCTCCCTCTCCCTCTCCTCTCCCTCTCCCTCTCCCTCTCCCTCTCCCTCTCCCTCTCCCTCTCCCTCTCCCTCTCCTTCTCCTTCTCCTTCAACGATCTAACAACTGATCCAGGATTTTTAATCCACATGTTGGTAGAATATCTCCGAGTCTAGTTTTCATTTCTCTTTCAAAGTTTAACATTTTTCCTTTAGAAATAGAACCATTTCTTACTATACCACCTTATTAGTCTTGGTCAGTGGATAGTTTGACACCACACTAATGATAGATGGGAAGCGAGGGAGAAGGAGAGGAAGAGGGAGAGGGAGAGAGGAAGAGGGAGAGGGAGAGGAAGAGGGAGAGGAAGAGGGAGAGGGAGAGGAAGAGGGAGAGGGAGAGGAAGAGGGAGAGGGATAGCGAGAGGGAGGAGGTACTAAATGTTATAATGGAAATCAGGGGAAAACGGCTTTATTTATTTTAATGGGAACCAGAAATCTAGGATTTCAGGATTTTGAGAGAGATCCAGTTCAATAAATAACCGAGAATGAGTGTTAATAACAAAATAAAATCAACAGTAAAAATGGGCTTTACTTTATTTTTTCTCATCCATTTACGGGCAGGTAAAAGTAAGAAAATGTAATCAAAACAAAACCAAATATACGAGAAATACCTCCAAAAAAAAAAAAAAAAAAGGGACTGAAAAAAAAATATATTAGACGCAGAAAAAAATCATAAGCGGATACCCGAAAAGGAGATCCAAAAAAAAAAAAAAAAGGAAAAAAAAATAAAAAAAATCAGACCGGTTATGAGATAAGCGAAGGAAGGATAATCGGGCGGCGAATGATGGACCGTCAGATTTTGGGTATTTTTTAAAACAGATTTTATAATTTCGTGCGTATTAAATTCTATTCCGGAAGCTGAATTCAAAAGTAGAGAGTGAGTAAGAAGGAGGGAGAGGAGGCAAAAGAAAGAGGAAGAGGAGAAGGAAGAGGGAGAGGGAGAGGAGAGAGACGAAGAAAGAGAAATAAAAAAAGACATTTTATTTTTGTTTAAAATGATAGATAGGAGAGGAAGAAAATGGCCAAAATAAAAAAAAAGGGGCCCAAAGAAGAGAAAAAGAGAGAGAGAGAGAGAGAACACAAAGAACAAAGGACAAAGTGAAAGAATTCAAACAAATAAGACAAAAGGAAAGGTTTGTCGTTTAGTACGCACTTATCAAAAACTTAAAAGTACAATGACCAGTATCATTAATTTAATAATTTTGGCATTTAGCGCCAATTTGTGTCTTGGCCTTGAAGCTTGAAGAATTTCCTGGAATCCACACTATTTACGGTACAGATGTCCCAGCGCGACAGCATCCGCCCGGTGACGTACTAAACATACAAGCGAAATTAGTATTCGGCAAATATTTTAAGTTGTTTCACGTAATTTTATGGTGTACACTTATTAACGTTGGTGCCATTTCAGATGACGGACAGTTATTTAAAATTAGTTCACATGTGATGTGCAATCAATATTGTAAGAGTGAGATGTCATGTGTACTTTTTGTACTATAAAGTACTATTCGTACATAACGCTACAGTACTTTTTAGAACATTATATAAAATGGATAACACTGAATGAAAACTTTACATATTAGCGTTAATTTTGTTTTACTGTTAATAACATTTTTTATTAAGCGCCGCGACAAAACTACAGTACACCGTCAATCGCTATTAGAGTGTATAACGCCAATTCGGTGCCCTTTTTTCAAAAAAAAAAACCCAAAATACAATCCATAATTCTATTTTTTCCATTATTCTAATTAGGTTTTTTTTTCAATTAGCGTTAATAATGGAAGTACACTGCGATGGAAATAGCGTCACGTACGGACAGGATATTTCTGTACGAAATGGTACTTTTTGAATTACAAAGGCATAAAAAGACACTTAACATTATTGCGCACACATGTGAATGTGCACTGGAAGAAAGAGATGCAAACTCGTCGACAAAAATCACGTTCTCATATGTTCGTCCGTCGGACCGTGTGAACAGCGCGACGGTGTACAAATTGTCAGATTTTGTACGAATACACATATTACTGTAGACATCGAAAGGGTGGTTATTTATTATTCAGGACAACCCAAATTATAGTTAGGGATTAATTAGTATATATATTTTTTTTCAAAATAAAAAAAATCCCGATTAGTGTTAATTACACTAATTTTTTTTTACGCTATTTATTCCTTTACTCTAATAGCGATTGACGGTGTGTACAGTACAGTACTGTAGTGATAATAACGTTTAAACGGATGGTCGTCGTATAAAACCGGGAGGCACTTCGGGGTAGAACCGATCCTGGGTGTGACTGGTGTAGATATGACCCAGTTACGGCTTACGACAAAAGGAAAGAAACGTCACGATAATAACTTCCTGGCAAAGAATAGAATAAAAAAGTCAAAGTCATTCTCTTAAGTGATTGGCCTACGACAGGCTACTCTCAACCGATGGATCCGGCAGTCGAGCATCGCACGAGCGACAAAAGTCTGGTAATCGGTCCCGTCAATTCGAGAGTACCGTACCGTATCGTATCTTTTTAAAGCTAGGCGATCTTGACCATTCGATGGATCCATCGGCGAAGCATTGAAATTTGAAGACCCGCTTGCAACCAATGGCACGACATTTTCTCCCGTACGAAAGGTACAGCGGTATTTTGTCAGATTTACCTTGTACTCCTGAGCAACCGAAAGACGCCACCTGTCAGCATCCAGCTGCTGCAGAGCACATTGTAGGATAAGGGAATCTCCTACGTCAGCAATGTTGACGTTTGCGAGGTTGTCACGAATATTATAAAATCGCGTACTATTCCGTATGACGATATGCACGGAAGTGGGCAATCAGTGGTTGTAGTCATGTCAGAATCTTTGGGTACATTTGTCGGTGAGGTACCTGGCTGAATAATACCCATAGTATTTGATGACGGATGTACAAACGCGTAATCCACGGTCGATGTGACAGAATCCGTCAGAATGGCGAGAGTACAGTACACCGCCAATCGTTATTAGCGTTGTGTACGCTAATTCCGTCCCGCTTTTTTTTTTTTTTATTCTCCATTAGTGTAGTTCATTCTATTTTTTTCTTTATTCTATTTAGGGTTATTTTCAGTACGTTGTCTCTTAAATAGAGTGGTGTAAGGTCAATGTCAGACCGTACATAAATGTACCTTTATAACTTAAAAAGTACAATAAATTAGTTTTAATAACCGCGGACGCATGAGAATGTGCGTAAAAACAATAAGGTCGTAAAAAATCCCGTTCCCACATATTCGTCCGACAGCCGCGTTTCGACCGTGTGAATGTACGATTTGTGTACGATTTGTCAATTTTGTACGGAGACCTATATTAGTGTAAGCATGTTTGCGACCGACATTTTTTTTTTCAAAGATCCAAATTACCATAACCAAACAATTAGAATGTATGATTTTTTCCAAAATTTTCAAATTCTTAAATAGCGTACACCACGGTAATTATTTTTATACGCTAAAAAAACTTACACGCTAATAACGATTGGCGGTGTAGTCGGCATATTTGAAAAGTTATCCGAAGGGCGGGAATAGAATAATTTTGTTGTTGGAGAGGTACACAGCATAGTTGTTCAAGTCGTATACTACTCACGAAACGAACGAGCGAATAATACGAACGTTTCGGGGCAATTAAAGAATCAAAAAATCGTTAAAATGCGCTGTACAATTACACATCCGTACTACTCCGTACAGCAGTCAAATTTGAATATTTTCATGTGCCGCAGTTCAAACGTTTCAAGTGAACTGAGAGCTCACTAACTGAACATTTTTAAATCGCTATCGCACTCCATGTATGTGTCGGCTCTTCTACATCAACTGGTTACGGACCATTGCTTGACAGACTTTTCCGGCAATCTGTAGGACCAAGTCCAAATTCCGGCCAAAATCATCTTTTTGTGAGAGTCACATTTTTTGTCAGTCTGAGACTATCTGACAGCCAGCCATGGCTACTCTCTCTATCTCTCTAAGAGTCAAAAGAGAGAGTATAAAAATTACCTTTTTCAACATCCATCATGGCCTAAAACCCTTAAACACCCTAAAAATCCCTGCTCCCACTCAACTCCTTGAGTTCTAGGTATGCATCATAGTTCAAAAGTAGGCGTTTCTATTGTAGGCCTTTTGTAGGCGCCTTTATCGTAAGTTGTGTTATGGGCTTTTCATGTGATCTTTTTAAATCGCTACTTTGATCAGCAACCATCCGATGGCCCAAATATGACGATAATCCTATCGTAAGTTCTGTTATAGGCTTTTCATGTGATCTTCTTAGATCGCTACTTTTATCAGCGATCGTCCGATTGTTCAAATCTGACGGTTAAAATAAAAAATACCTCAAAACTCACAGAAAAATATTTTTTTGTCCGAATATTTTTCAAAATTTAGACATTACGTTTAATTATCTATTGATCGATGTGCAACTCAACCCTATTACTATTTTTTTTCATTTTGCGACAAATACAATATGGGTCTTAAGGTCATATTGTATGTTTTGCGTACAATAGGCATATTGTATGGGCGTACTTTCACCTACTTTTGAACTATGGTATGGATGCTTCTAGCGCGGTTTATAAATGCTTCAACAGCGGCTTCTATGGCAGTTTTTGTTGGGATATCGTCGAATCGCCACTTTAACGCAAAGCGACGTTTCAACAAAACTTAAAGTGGCGCATCATCGTACGAAAAGTGTGATGTCGTTTCGCGACACTATTTGCGGCGTCTGCGAACGAGTCATACTATTTCATTTCGCGTGACTTTGACTTTCAGACAGGTGTCCACGTCTTGTGTACCGTGTACTTTATTTCGTGCCCAGGTGCATACAAGTGTGTTCGTGAAGCGACACGTGTTAAGTTTACTTTTAGAGTTTGTCCTTTAGAAGGAAAAAAACGTGTGCGCCTTCCTGTAATAGATCTCCTACCTCTCGCAAAATCCCATTACTACAACCAATTTCAACCACACATTCCACACATTGGAAAAATACACATCCACATTAGAAAGCACTCACATAAGGATAAACTTTAAATTAGAAAAAGCTTCAGTCCACATAACATTAGCTCAGTCTCTTGCCCTCGTGGCTCAACTCTTCTTTTTAAAGTCTTTTCCACTGCTCTCCACTCTTAATAATTATATCTCTTAACTACTAAAACACTACTTAGTTTGTAAGAGATTTCAGTGCAAAAATGACAATGCTCCAATTTGGTTTTAATCGCTCAGGACCAAGATCAGTCAGAATTTCCACAAATTTTTCCAAAGGAAAAGATGTCTACTCTTCTCTTAGACTTCACTATTTATCCACCATCGCCCTGGACCAGCCAGGCCCGAGTCAACACTCCGTTGAACAGGTTTTACCTGGACCAATCATTGATCAGTTGGGACTCAGACTGACCAATGCAAAAACGTGCGAAATCTCTTACTAACTATGTAGCATTTACCAACCAATCAAACGCTACGTTTCACTATGTAACATTTACGTGCAAAAGTGCGCGCCAAACGTAACGCGACTTCGCACGAACTAGCATAGCAAATTCCGCACGCGAAACTACTTACGAAATTTCGGTACTAATTTGACCGTTAACCCGTTTCAATGATACCCACTTGTTAGTTTGACCTCGCGCTATCACCTAAATACACCCATCGCTGTTTCTTTTGAATTAAAACTCCAAATCGCGCGATTTTTTCTTGGACCTCTACCAAATTCATAACTTATTTTTTTAACCTTTAAATACCCATTTACGACCAAGTTCGATCCACTTTTACTGTTACACTTCCTTTGAGGAAATTTCCTGTGCGACAGTTAGCTAGGGACAGGGTTTGTCGCTATGCTAAGTCTTGCTTGTCTTACCTTATTGTTTGTTAGTGCAGTGTAGCGAGTATATGAGTGTTAGTGTAATGTAGCGAGTATATACGCAACAGTGTAGTGAGTATATAAGTGTTAGTGTAATATAGCGAGTATATACACATCAGTGTACAGCTGCAGAGTATCTATCTTACAAGATTAATCTTGGAGTAGAGATATTTAAAGAAGAGAGAAAAGAGAGAGAAGAGAAAAGAGAGATGATGTAAAGAGGCTTCGGCCAAGAAAACTTATAAATCTTTTTGGCTGAATATTTCTCTTATCTTTTATAAACTTCCGTTGTGATTATTTTTTGCATTCTGTGAATGGAATTCAGAGTGCATTATTTTTAGATCATACAGTTTCAGTGGCCTTTTCTGTGGGGTGAGCAATGGCGGCTTCCTTGTAGAGGAGTTTTGATGGCGGCTTCTAAAAGGACAATCGTATTGAAAATGAAAACTTACCGCGTGCAAATGGTGCGACTTCTCTTTTTGTAAAATTCCGTAGATTTTTTCGTACAGTTTGCATTCAGTTTTACCGTACAAAGAGTACTAAGCAAACAATAATGATTTTTTCAAAAGTCACGAGTAAACGACTAATTTGAAAAATTGCGTGAAATTGAACAACTATGGTACACAGTGAATCGCTTACAGTGTAAAAAATTATTGGTGTAAATAAACAAATGGCGTTATCAGCTTTATATTCGGTATCATCACCTCGAGCCAACAAAACATTAACTCTAATTAACACACAAGACTAATTCGGATACACATTCCCATAGTGTATCTATTATACCCTGTGTTCATATGATGGACGTTTGAACATGTGAGAACAAGTTTGCGCTATTTTCTATGTTCTTTATTAAGAGGAATTAAATTTGACTCCGCTTTCTAGTGTCGACGCCACCTAATTTTTAGTATCGGCAACGTAATCTATAACTTTTTTGTAATTTACTACAAAATTGTGAGCATTTCTAGTACGGACTAACACGTTCGTATGCTACACTATGTAAAATTTGTTTAAACTAGTGTAATTGACGCTAATTAAACCAAACCTACAGTAACGTTAAAAAAAAATCATATTATTAATTCAATTTTAGGCTCGAGGGTTAAAATTTAGAGGTGCGAATATACCCTTATTAACACTACAAGCGAATCACTCAGTAACTATGGGGACGAGATATAATTGTGGTTTTAAGAGAAAGATTTCATCATGATTGAAATGTAAATTGTTGATCATTGGAAAATTTAAGCGATGGAAAACCTAAAAGGAAATAAAAACACACTACAAAAAGCCAAGCAACACTAAAAACACAAAGTCTAAAGCTAAAAAAACAAATAGGAAAAGAAAGACCAAAACCATAAGAGCATCAAAAACTACTCTATACATTGACTCCAAAAGAGAAAAAGGTCATCATCCTATAATCTATAACAATTCCACCCTAAAGGTGAAAACTACAAAAATTATCGACATGCGTCGAATGGCACAGAGGTAAATTTCTCACTCCACGACCATCATTCACTACCATCTTTTGCCGAATGAAAGTAGAAGCGTGAGAGCGTTGAATGATTACAGAGATACGTTGGGGGTAAACGTCGAAGAAAGAGTTGGAGAAGAGTTATTAGGTCCCCGAACTTCAAAGGTCTGCCGAGTGCAATTATCGAAGTTCTCAAAAGAAGAGTCCAAGCTCCCAAACAATTTAGAAGCAAATGGTATAAAGTTATCCTTTGGGTCTTAGTGCATGTATTCCCCGTTTCTTAAAGGCTGATGCATCTTAAGCCGCAACACTAATATACAACGCCGCGCGTGAGGAACATGAGAGCTCGTAAGGTTATTGAGAACAACAAAAACTAAGGTCCTTTCTGTTGTACGTCTCCGTTAGTGTTTTGACAACACGTGCAATAAAAATGAGACCTGGCTGAAAAATTCTTAAACTACGACGTTAAAGTAACGTTGACTCTGTCATAAGTAAGCATGACTTAAAAATTTCACAGAAAACTACTAAAGACGCATACAATGTCACATACAAAATTGACGACTACAGAATAGATCGTCACAAATTATGTACCATCTATAAATGTCATGACTATAAGTGACAAAAACAATGTTTGATCGCTAAGTGTTGTTTTTTAAAACTTAGTTTCGTGCGTACGCGATGTTTCGTGCGTACGCATTTACGCGATATATTGTGGAGGTTCGAAAGGATTTATGGATTGGGGAATTAAATGTACACATAAAATTAATGGAGTAATTGAGTGGCGCGAAATGTGAGAGGAAATGGACGGCGGATCGCGAAGCAATCCGACGTGAGATAATCGACGAAGATAAAATGGTACGTCGCACGTACGAAACATAATGCGACAGATGAAATTTATTACATGGGACGCCGCCGGTACGGAGCGTCGTATTTAACAGGTGTACTTTAAGTTGTCGCTTATTGCGACATGAATTTATCGAAAATGAAGTGTACCTTAAATGCGACAAGGCGCATTTATGACGAAGTACGTGATTTCGGTACGGACAGGATTTGGATCGTACGAATTGATTTCGGCAAGTTGTTCGAGGTACACGTGGAGGGCGGACGACGTCCACCGATATTTTTAAGGGACCGCATTGTTTTTATGACACATTATCTAGTGGACCGTACATATGCGATGTCGGTTCACTACGTGGACTTATCGACAAGTGACTAAGCAAGTTGTCACTTATGACACGGATTTGTGGATGCGTCGGTGTAAATATTTGGAGAAACATTGTTTTGTCTTTTACATCATTATAAATTAGTGTTGATTATGATGTTTATTTTTAAGTGATCAATTAGGGTTTTGATAGTGAAATTTGTGTGTGTACGATGTCGTATTTGCAGACAAGTGTACGCTTACGATTGCTTGACTTTCAGGTGTACGCTTACGATTAGTTTGATTTAATGACAGTTACGTAATTTACGTTGGTTATTTTGACACTTAGTGATTTGTTAACAGCTCACAAGTGTATATATAGATTTGAGCTTCATTAGAATATTAATCAATGCTGGTTAGTAAAGTGGGGACCGAAGATGTAGTATTTTAGGGTTGCCGATTAGGTCATGCACTTTGAATGATATAATGATTATACTTTGATTATACTCTTGTTTATGTGTGATGCATTTGTGTGTTATTATTTATTTATGTTTTTATATATGTTTGATATGCATTGTTTATGCATTTGTCCTAGGGTTTGTTTATGTCGATTATTCCATCAAACCTTAGATGTTGTCATAGGGTTTATTTATGTTGATTATTCCATGAAACCCTAAATGTTGTTGTATGTTAAATGGAGGATGCATTTCAAATGATTGTTCGTCGACCTTTTTTTTGGCTTAGCTTTTTGCATGATAGTTTGGGTCGCTTCTGCGGTCTATTTTAGACCAAAGAACAACAGGTTATGGGCCCACACCCCATCTATCATATGTTAGGTTAAGTCGAGATAGGTTTGTGTCACACGCATTGTAGCGGGTTAATTTTGTTCTTGCTGGTTGTATTGCAGTAATGGTGTCTGTGTACCCATGAGATCGGCCTTATCATAGTGTTGGTATGTGCCGAGTTTAATCTTGCATCGCTCCAAGGGTTAACTTAGTGACAGTGCCGAAATGACTACCCTCAATGAAAATTATTTATTATGAGAAATGATATTTTAGTTTTGGAAAATAAATGTTTATTTTTAATGAAGCATTTCGAAATGTGGAGATTTGACATTTAGTGGAGAGATGTGGAAGGAGGAGTTTCGACGTTTGGGGGAGAGATCCGAAAGGTGGAGTTGTGGCATTTGGTGAAAGATCCGAATTTGTGGATCTATAATTATGGGATGTTATGAGATTTTATTTTTCGGATTGTTGGTAGTTTTGGGAAATGTAACATTATTGGAACTTAAAATTGGGATAGAGAATGTAGATTTTATTTACTTTTATTTTTAATGTTTTATTTTGTGGGATTAAGTACGCGGGTCGCGAAATTTAGAAAATTTGGAAAGTTTTATTTTTTGGAAATTGTTATGGTAGTTAGAGGAAAATGTGGTAATTTTTGTTGGAATTTTATTTATTATTGGTAGAATTGATTTTCGGAAAATAGTTTATTATTTATGTATTTTTATGGGAAATTTTTGGATTTAGATATTGTTGAGAAAAGAGAAAAGAAAAGAAAATTATATATATTATGTATTATGAAATTTGGATTGTATGTGGAGTTAGCGGAAGCGATGGTGGAACAAGTGAGAAAATTCTGGCGGAGGCATTTGGAGGATTAAGATGGAGAAGGCAGTTGAAAACAAGTGTGACAGCTGGTAACATTGGTGACAGCTGATGACGTGGCGCCATGGATGCACGAAACTAATTTTTCGGGGGAGTGTTGTTTTTTAAAACTTAGTTTCGTGCGTACGCGATGTTTCGTGCGTACGCATTTACGCGATATATTGTGGAGGTTCGAAAGGATTTATGGATTGGGGAATTAAATGTACACATAAAATTAATGGAGTAATTGAGTGGCGCGAAATGTGAGAGGAAATGGACGGCGGATCGCGAAGCAATCCGACGTGAGATAATCAACGAAGATAAAATGGTACGTCGCACGTACGAAACATAATGCGACAGATGAAATTTATTACATGGGACGCCGCCGGTACGGAGCGTCGTATTTAACAGGTGTACTTTAAGTTGTCGCTTATTGCGACATGAATTTATCGAAAATGAAGTGTACCTTAAATGCGACAAGGCGCATTTATGACGAAGTACGTGATTTCGGTACGGACAGGATTTGGATCGTACGAATTGATTTCGGCAAGTTGTTCGAGGTACACGTGGAGGGCGGACGACGTCCACCGATATTTTTAAAGGACCACATTGTTTTTATGACACATTATATAGTGGACCGTACATATGCGATGTCGGTTCACTACGTGGACTTATCGACAAGTGACTAAGCAAGTTGTCACTTATGACACGGATTTGTGGATGCGTCGGTGTAAATATTTGGAGAAACATTGTTTTGTCTTTTACATCATTATAAATTAGTGTTGATTATGATGTTTATTTTTAAGTGATCAATTAGGGTTTTGATAGTGAAATTTGTGTGTGTACGATGTCGTATTTGCAGCCAAGTGTACGCTTACGATTGCTTGACTTTCAGGTGTACGCTTACGATTAGTTTGATTTAATGACAGTTACGTAATTTACGTTGGTTATTTTGACACTTAGTGATTTGTTAACAGCTCACAAGTGTATATATAGATTTGAGCTTCATTAGAATATTAATCAATGCTGGTTAGTAAAGTGGGGACCGAAGATGTAGTATTTTAGGGTTGCCGATTAGGTCATGCACTTTGAATGATATAATGATTATACTTTGATTATACTCTTGTTTATGTGTGATGCATTTGTGTGTTATTATTTATTTATGTTTTTATATATGTTTGATATGCATTGTTTATGCATTTGTCCTAGGGTTTGTTTATGTCGATTATTCCATCAAACCTTAGATGTTGTCATAGGGTTTATTTATGTTGATTATTCCATGAAACCCTAAATGTTGTTGTATGTTAAATGGAGGATGCATTTCAAATGATTGTTCGTCGACCTTTTTTTGGCTTAGCTTTTTGCATGATAGTTTGGGTCGCTTCTGCGGTCTATTTTAGACCAAAGAACAACACTAAGTGCATGTTCAGATATAACCGGCACTTAGTTTTGTGACTTTGTTTTTTAGTGAAGTTTCTTTGTATTCCTCTCCACAATGATCGTATGTTCGGCAACCAAATCATAACTTTAAATTGTAAGGGATGTAAACTTGGATGTCATTTGTGACGGTTGTAGACGACTATAATACTCGAGACAATTGATGACGTTTAAAAAATAGCCACGGTTGTAGTCGTTGTTGTTCTATGTCTACTGGCACAGGTGGAGCTTCAGCAGTAGTTGTAGAAGTAGACATGTTTTTTAGCAGAAGCTAACAGAAATCCTACAAACAACATATTTGCCAGCACTATAACAATAGACTCACAGGTCTAATAGATATCAAATTCAACATACATACACACCATCATACACACTGTCAATTCCCAAAATTGCAACACAATTTGTCTAGTAAACCATAAGATATGGAGACTGCAAGTTTCCCAAAAACTGCCTTTTAATTTTCCATATTCCCAAAACTGGATACCAAAATATTTCTAAGTCCTAAACTTTATACACTAAGTAAGTATCTACTGCTCACTAACCAATCACGTGTTTGTACCTTGAGTAGTGGTACTATACTGTAGTACAACAAAGTACCCAAAAGTAATTCCAACAAACCCATTTGTAACTACCCTAAAGCTGAATAGTAAACACTATTTACTAATGCACTACACTACAAAAATGTGTTACTTCAAGTATTCACAATTTGGCGCCGTACACATAATGTTGCTGCTTAGTCAGCAACAATCAAATACGTCTACCCGACTTTGGTTAATCTTGTACGATAATCTGGAGTGCTTACAAAGCACCTCGTCACCCGTGGTCCTCACTTGAATCGTGACCGTCCATATGGTTGAAATTTGCATCTGGTACTTGTCCGGTACAATTGATTTCCCGGATGTTCGGTTCGCTTTCCGTCCGTCCGATTTGTGGAAAACACTCGTTCGATGTGCGACATGTGTTCAGAGCCATTCCGCAATACGTGCGATATCTTCAAATGCTGACGCGTGTCTATGTGACCGTACCATACACTCTAAAGTCACTATTTCACTGTCACACCATTTTAGGTAAGTATTACAACAAAGCTGACCCAAAAATATTCCAAGTTATAAACCTCCCCTCACAGCTCTATCTACTGAGGATAAAGCTTTAAAACAACAGTCGTTTAGTTTGTTATGACATTGTAGATGTATATGGGTTTTTGACATTTCGACGCCATGCTCACTTGTGATCACTAATTCTAAAACTTTCTACCATGGTTTCCCAATTTTGTTTTTTCGTCTTTCCTCACTCTAATTGCCATTAGTGCCCAAAGATTATATATATATATATATATATATATATATATATATATTTAAGAGATATTTCATTTGATATTATTATTGTCGTGTTACATTCCGAGAATTTTGAGATCCCGCGATAGTGGTAGTGGGAGAGGGAGAGAGAGAGAGGAGCTATCACACACTTTGCTTTTGTGAATGACATCCTTTGCGCGAGACCCCTCCTCAGCCTCTGCAAAGAAAAAAATACGAACTTGTTGGAAACGTAGAGTGGTTTTTTTTTGTATTCTGTGTAGTACAAAAAAGTTTTCAAAAGCATGTGACGTGTGCCACAACGTCTTCATATTCGCTAATAACTTGTTATTTAAAATAAAATCACCTCGCGAGGTGATTTTAGTTTGAAGATGAGCAGGAGTGACGCCAAAGTGGGGTGAAATGGGCAAGACGACAAACTGTAGAACATTTAAAATTAAAAGATGACGCAAATTGTACATTGGTGTTTTTCTCGTTGCAAGCTAAGTTTTGGAGGAAAAGGACAGACAAAACCTTTACTTTATCACATGGTAACATGCCTAAGTTATAACACGCGCACATAAGTATTGATTGAGAGTCGTTGGATATCAAGTTGGGCCTACTATTTTTTAATTGGTATGATTTACGTGTAAAACTAAGAAATAAACAAGAAAAACCAAATCTGCCACTATAATTTTTTAGAACCTTTCAGCCGTGGGATAGAGAAAATTGATTCGCCCAATTTTGAGAGTTTTCCCAAAAAAAAATGAGACGGAGAAGGGTGGCCTTCCATTATCGAAAAAATGGGGTTGTTTATTGAGGGCCATACCGTTTTGTACAGGTTCGTACCTTTTTCACTTCCAAGGAAAACATCAAAATGGAAAAATGCCCAAGGTTGTAGGCGTAAATTCTGACCATCAATGCAATTACACTTTTTATCCGAGACGCCACGTCACCAACCCTACAGCCTTTGACGACCGTGCACAGCGAGGACACTTCTCAATGACTGAACGTGTAAAAATAAGTTGCATGGAAAAGGAAAAATAATCTTCGATAAGCGCGTGGTTATGTGCGTACAAGTTGTATCAGCCTTGTGCTTTCCGCCAAGGTGGTTGCGAGTCCAACAAAATTATCCCGCCAAGCTCCCACCATCCAAGTTTGTTGCCGCCTTTTTGTTGTTCCGTTTTGAAATTTTGGGTAGTTCATTATCATCCCCTCTGTACGAGTTATTAATTACCTCCGCTGCTACAAATATTTCCTCCGCTCGTACAGAAATTGCGTTTGGACATTGCATTCGAAGATTCTTTCAAGATTTTAAGCATTGATTATTAACCTACTTGTTACCACCAGAATAAGCCATGCAAATAAAAAGTGGTTTACTAACGCGAATGGAAGGCGGGCCCTTAAGTAAACTTTTCCATATAGTTACTAAAACGCCTAACGGAAGGCCACCCTAAATGAGCTGGAAAGAAACATTTATTCAAAGGAAATGATCATGGTTGTGATTGTTTTGGTTGTGCACAGTGACTTACGTCATTTTGTCAAAAATTGTACGTTTGAATGACACCGTTGGTACAAGTAAAGTACCGTCGAGCCTAAATTTGACGGTCAATCGGTAGGACAGCTTTGACTTTCAAAATATTGTTTCAACTGCAATTCTGTGTCCTCCATTGGACCACAGAATACAGGAAGCCTCTATATAGTATTTAACTAACCCACTTTAAGCCACAACCATTGCTGCCCAAGAAGGCAAACTGACAATTTGACTGCACCCCTGTGTAGCCTGGACTCCCCTGAGTCCGTAGAAAAAGAATTACTGAAAAAGGCCAACCAGGCGATAAGTTATAGGGTGGCAAAGATGCCAATTTATACAAACTCTCTGAGAGAGAGGACTATCTACCTAAATTTTCCTAAGTCCTAGTTTTTCCTAATTCTCTCTCACAGCTCCTATCTACTGCCTGTACGAACCAATCACAAAACTGTATAGTACTAGAAAGTACTACTGCCGATGTACTTTCTGTACGGCCTCTGTACGACAAGGCCATAAGTGGACGCGTGTATAAAAATGCGTTTCGTCAAACGTGACGAAATCGAGCCACGCTAATCTTCCAACCAACATTTTTACATTGACAGCGAATTTTCGTTTTGTGCGTTTTAATATTTCCGTAAAGTACTTCAGTTTAAAGAGGTTTCATTTCAATTTGCTTCTAAGTTCAATGTAACGCTTAGACGACTAAATTTCAATTTTGCGGCTAAAGGTGGCGTTCCATCCAACGAAAAGTGAGGTTGTTTACAAAAATCCGGACCTATCCGTACTTCGCCGTACCTCTTATTTTTTTTATATGCAAATAACATTACAGAGAATCTTGCCAATATTATCCAAAGGTCTAGGAGGTAACAATGACGGTTGGATGTTTTTCCGCGAAGCATTGCCTTCGAAAGTTTCTGTAAATGGTGATGTACCTCGAGGAGGTACATCATCATTTACAAAAAAAAATTGAGCTGCGACATGTTTGATAATGAATGTACTTGTCATGACAACAAACCAATAGAAATCGAAAAATTTCGCACATGATATATGCATTCAAAAATTCAACGTATATTACGAAAGTGATGTCGTAACGAGCTTTCATTGCGCTATTTTTGTTACCGGCTGGCGTTTGACAAACGTTCCCAAAGAGTACAAAATGTGTGTGGTACGATACCCTGGTCCGCACGTATATGGTTTGCAAATGACTATTTCGAGTTGAAGTTGGTCTGCACGTACATGGTATGCAAATGACTATTTCGAGTTGAAGTTGATTGGTGTAAAAAATATTTTACAATTTTCAATATACAATCGTATCTCACGTGGTACCACTCATTATGGAGCATGTGGATTACACACTCTGCGCGAGAGAACAACGTTCAAAGTGTAGCATTATGTATTGTTGATCGTAGAATTACACGATTTCCTGATGAAATGCCACCCTAAATTAATATCTACTATGATTTCACCGTGGAGCTCACGTAACGACAAAAAGTGACTGTCTGCAACACTTTAATTTGCATGTGGTTGCCGCAATTATGTTACCGTAAAGCTTGCCGGCCGTGTGAATTGCTAAACTTATTATGACGGTCGACGTTCGCAAGCGCGACAAAATTTTAAGCGGTTCAAAAAATATTTTGAAAGTCAAAGCTGTCGAACTGATTGACCGTCAAATTTAGACTCAACAATACTTTACTTGTACCAACGGTGTACTTCAAACGTTGAATTTTTGACAAAATGATGCAAGTGACTGTGCACAACCAAAACATTCACTGCCATGATCAATTCCATTTTTCAAATGTTTATGCGTCGAATCCTTTGTGGCCAAAAAATTGATCCCGATCATCCGACAAAAATCACTGTGAGATAAGCCACTTCGGGTGTCCAATGGGCCGAAACCCTAAATGTGGCCATTACGCCGCACGTGTACTTTTAGTTTTTAGCATTTACAATGACGAAAATAATCATGATTATCAAAATCTATAAAATATCCGGAGGTCATAGACTTAAGCGGCTTCTCCATCAAGCGCCGACAGTAATCGTACAAAAAAGTTTACTGGCACTATTATTCTGTTCACTTCTCCATCAGGTCGTGTCAGCAATGAAATCTATTGCGCATGTGCTTTATTTCGATTGGTGCACGTAGGTTCCTCTTTTGACGGCGAACATAGTCAAAGATTCCAAAAGAAAAATATATGAACTTGTATCCGTACAGCCAGCCGCAGAATTACATTACATGCGTTTACAATTTGAACGTTTGTGTTTTGTTCTTTTTGTCGTTGTTTTGTTGTTCGTGCTTCGTCATGGCGCCGCAAATTCCGGATTTCAACGGATGGTGGAGCAGGCGTCACGGCACATTCTTTGCAAAACATTTTCTCGTTGTTTTCGTTGGATTTGATTTGCGCTTGTCCGAAGGCAAGTGGCAAATGTCCGAAGGTGCGTAGTTTGTACGTGACCTTTCCACGCGTAAACATTTTACACTTCCAGTGATTCGCTAGTTTTCTCTCGAGGAGAGTGGCCAATCACTGGACAGAGTGACCTTTAGCTTCGAAAATTCATAATCAGACGGTCGACATTGTCGCCTAAAAGTTTGGAGAATCTTGATGAATCCTTAGTAATCATGTTTTATATATATAAAAAAAACAGTCCAGAAATGAGCTGGATATGGACGAAAATGTAATTTTTCCTGTAAACAACCCCACATTTCGCCTGATGGAGATTTGTTGGTTTCAAAGCTTTATCCTCAGTAGATAAGGCTGTGAGGGGAGGTTTATAACTTAGAATATTTTTGGGTCTTTGAAGTTGTAATACTTACCTTGTATAGTGTGACAGTGGATTAGTTACTCTGGAGTGTAGTGTACGGTCTGATAGACACCGCGTCAGTATGAGGGACAATACAGAAAATGCAGAATGAATCTTAACACATGTAACACATCGAAAGAAGTCAAACCGGCGCATCGGACGGACGAAAAGGAATACTGGACATCTAGGAAATTAAGTGTGAAGAATAAATACAGGACGTCGATTTGAACTGAACTAACGGTTACGATTTAAATGTGGACCACAGGTGACGAAGTACTTCGTAAGCACTCGAAATATTCGTACAAGATTAACCACAGCCGGTTGGACTTATTTGACTACTGCTGACTAAGTAACAACATTGTGTGTATGGCGCCAAATGAAGAAAACCTGAACAAACGGTTTTGGAGTTTAGTGAATTTATATTTAGTGTGACAGTGCTTAATTTAGGTTAGTGGCAAACAAGATTTTTTGGAAGTACATTAGGTACTCTTTCGTACTGTAGTACAATACGACTATTTAGATACTACAATCTGATTGGTCAAAAGGATCAGTAGATAGACGCCCAGTGTATAAAAGTTTAGGACTTAGAAATATTTTGTTAACTAGTTTTGAGATAATGCAAATCTGAATGCAATTTTTGTGAAAATTGCAGATGTCATATCTTATGGTTTACTGGTTCAATTCTGCTGTAATTTTTGGGAATTGACAGTGTGTATGCTGGTGATATTTTATGTTGAATTTGGTGTAATTTGTACCTGTGGATCAGGTTTTATAGTGAGTGAAACATCAGTGTTTGATTGGTTTTTTCGTTAGCTTCTGTGTAAGTTACGTTCACTTCTACCACTATTGCTGCAGCTCCACCTGTACCGATAGTCATAGAACAACAAGATTCACCCTCACTATCATTGCGCAATAAATTCACAATAACTGAATTTTCACGCAAATAGGTGACATCTCGACGCAAGGTCATGCAGATAAAAACAAATTGGACCGACAACGATAAAAACTCACACTGGTAGATGACAAACGTGGATGCGTCCGCACTTGTGAGTACTTTCCAGTTGTCGTATGCGGATAGCATGGACTTTAGTTCGACCATTGCGTCCTTATATTTCGCGTTTCGTCAGTGAAAATGGGATGTTCAACTGCCAACTGCGATTTTAAGAGTCAAATATTTGTCGTGTAGGGGGCATTCTATATAATTGGGTGATTGCAATCAAGTTGAAATCGATATTGATAAAGTATGTGGAACCTCTAAGAAAGTGTTCAAAAAACGCTCAAACTGTAGAAATTGATGGTTCTTTTAGTATTTTCTAGGTCTTAAATAAAATACAGAAAGAAGCCGAGGCAACCTGCCTGTAACTTCTCTCTCCAACTCCTACACTTGTCGCAGTCACTGAGAAGTTGGAGAGGAAGCTAGAGCCATGGCTACCTAGGCTTTCCAAAGGTTTACGAGAAATAGATTAGTTGATTTACAGATAGGTAGTTTATTTACTAAAATGGGAGATGTTGAATCCAAGATTTGATCCTAGTACTTGTCGTCCGATAAAGACGCCGGTAGCCGGTAGACTTATCCATTAAGTTTAGGCCTACGGTTACATGCTATAGGGTTTGTTAGATATATAAATGTTACCACATAGGATAATTCATTTAACGACAATAATTTACGGGATACATAGATTTAGTTATGTAAAAGAACGGATTACGGTACGGATAAGAAACGAGTACCGCACATTTGTTTCTTTAAACGAAACAAATACCGTGCAAGTATTTATGACGGCTACGATTAAAATCTGCATTCAATCGGAACGCCGGGAACAATGTCGAGATCGCGGAAGAGAATCTTGGCGGTTTGTGGTCATCGCCACATCGGATGACACGTGGCGCGATAACATTGAATCGCGGCATCTCCGAGAATTACGGGACCGAATCCGGATATGTCATGTGTCGACATTTAGGCATATCGTACAATGTTCGTACATAAAGTACATCATCAACTGTACTTTTGTGTACAAGAGTGTAATATGATTGGTGACGTACATCAGTAGATAAAGTTTTAGAGAGAGATAGGACTTAGAAAAATTTGGTAGATAGGACCCTCTCTCCCACAGAGCTTTTGTGCAAAAGGTCAAATTTGACCCTCCATAACTTACTGCTCAGGGGAGAAAATTCAAAGATTCTTTTTGCTATCGACTCAGGGGAGTCTTGCCTTCATAAGGGTGAAGGTGGCCAGAGATTTTGTTAGCCAAGATGGCATTTATTCTTGTTGAAACACAAAGGGATCAGAGTTATCCTAGAGGCTTCTTGCAAGTTGTCCATTCTGACGATCTATAGAGGTTTCGAGTTGCACATTATGGGTCCATCTTGTAGGGTACCCAATCATTTAATGGAACAAGCTTCATTTATTGCGAAAGTATGATGACAGGAGCTCTATGCGAGAAAAGGTTTTGAGGGATACTGAGTGGACAAGTGGGGCGTCCACCAGGTCTTCGAATCCATCCAGGGTTTAGAGGAAGCAAATTCACCAAGAAAGCAGATCCATCTTCAACGGAGGGGACAAACGAAGGGTAGGTGGTGGACAAAGGTAAGGGGAAGGAGACGACCACACCAATAGCAACAGGTCCGACATTCATGTCACCTATTTTGAGGAATGAGGAGAATGATACTGATACTTAGGACTTTAACAATATGGCGGCAAAGCACTTCATCGTCCGCCATGTTACTCAAGGGCTAGCATGTCCTCATTTGCAGGTAGAAAGGGCATCCGATCTTTGGATGGCTCTCATAGAGATGTACCGAAGTGGTACGATTCAGCAACAACAGTTGGCAGATTAGAAAATTAAGAAGTATGTATACAAAGGGGGGAATATGTTGGATTTTTGCAATGAGCTTGCTACACTTTTCCTAGAGCTAGAGAGTGTTGGAAAAAAATTTAGTGAAAAGGAAAAGGTTAACTGTTTACTGATGAAGTTACCCGATGAGTTCGAGAACATAGTTAACCGTGTGCAGGACTTGTCGGAATCAAGGTGGATATCAAACTCAGTGGTAGGAATGATTCTTGTTCGGGAGAATACGATTGAGATTCAAAGGAGATGAAAGAGTGGGCATGCCTTGGCAGCTGAGACAGATTGGAGAAACAAGGGTTCTTTGAGACCAGTCGGAAATTACGGAGGGGGGGAGCAGAATAATCAGACTTACGAGTTCGGACCAAGGGCTGCTAAGGGTTTATGTCATTTTTGTAAGAAACCAGGGCACTATATGGCGGAGTGCATTACGCTAACCGAGCTTCGGTTAAAGGAGGGGCAGACCTGTGGAACCCCGAGAGGAAAGAAAATGGCCCTTGTGACACAGGAAATAGAGGTGAAATCCGAAGACGAGGATGATGAGCTCCTATTGGATGAGGAGTTGGAAGCGACAAATGACGTAGAAATTCCACGAAAGCATAAATGTGCTTTCGGTGGATTGAAAGGTGAAGCAGGCTGGATTGTAGATTCAGGTGCCTCCATGCACATGTGTAAGGATAAACACCTGTTCACTAAGGTAAGAAAGATTCCCACCGTAGAAATAGAGTACGGGGATGGGAGGATAGTCACTACTACTCTTGTAGGATCGGTAGATCTAAAAGTGTTAATAGATGGAAAAACATCCATAGTTACATTCTCCAATGTATTGTTTATTCCGGAGCTGAACAAAAACCTCATCTCTACGTCTGTATTAGATGATAAGGGTTTTGATACTAGCACTAGGAAAGGAGTCTTTACTGCTAGTTTTGAGGAGGAAGTTTATTTAACTGGTGAAAAAGGTAGCCAAGGGATGTTTAGGATGGTTTTAAGCAATGAAAGGAAGAAACTTTATTAAGTTGGTGTTCATGATATTATGATGTGGTATAAAAGGCTTGGGTATGTGAATCTAGATAAGATAAGAGAGATGAAAAAGATGGGAGTGGTGGAAGGGATTTAGTTCAGTGAGAGTGATAATATAAGTGACTGTAGTGGATGTGCTCAAGGTAAAACAAAAGAATTACCCTTTCCTAAAACAGCCACCTATAAGGGAGAAAAATTTCTAGATTTAGTACACACAAATATTTGGGGACCAGCCAAAGTGCCCTCACCGAGGGGGAAGAGATTTATGATGACTATCACTGATGATTGGTCTCGGTATTCCAAGGTGTTTTTTTTGAAAAACAAGTCAGAAGCTCAGGATTTGTTTAGACAATATAAAGCATGGAGGGAAAAACTCCATGAAACCTCAATCAAGAGAGTAAGGAGTTACAATGGTGGAGAGTATACTTCTAACCAGTTTGAGTATTTTCTGAAGGAAGATGGAGTCCAACACCAAAAGACAGTTCCTGAAAACCCGGAACAGAATGGGGTAGTTGAACGATTAAATAGGACACTAACTGATAATGCTAGAAGTATGTTGTTGGATAAGAAGATAGAAAATAGGTTTTGGGTAGAAGCAATGAACTGTGCTAATTACCTCAGAAATAGAGGTCTTACTTCAGCTATAAAAGGTCAAACACCTTATGAGAGATGGAATGGCCGGAAACCAGACATATCTAACCTAAAGGTTTTCGGCAGTGAAGTATTCAGTCTAGTTACAAATCGGTCTGATTAGAAGCTAGATCCTAAAGGAAAACCGGGATACTTATTATGATATGATGAGGACTGTTAAGTTGCCAAAGTCCATTTAAGTGGACTATTTTTAAAAAAGTCCATTTAAGTGGAGCATTTTAAAGACTAGTTTTTTCATCTGATTCGTGCATTTTATCAAAAACTCTTACTAATAAATGTTTCTTTTTTTAAAGTCTTTTACACAAAAAAAATAAAAAAACAGGAATCGGAAGATTTTCAACACTTAGGTTGTTGGGCATCCAAATAGTGTACAAAAAATCCACTAACGTGGATTATTTGTCCACTAACTATGAAAAAATGATTTTACACATTCGTTTGTTGGATTTCGACTTGAAGCACCACGTTTCGTAGTTTTGGATGTCTTTTTCACGCAAAAATTAGTTGCGCACAATTCTAGTTTGTCGTTTGTAAGTTTTTTCCAAATACAAACTGAGTACCCGAATAAGACGTGGAAAGTAAAGAGGTGGGTACCCGAACCTTTTGTATTCCTAAGTCTTATTTTTTTAGTAACTAGTACAGTGAAGGTGTTTGATTCCATTGTCTCGTTGCAAATACACCGCCGAAATACGACCAGGTCACCCATGTTAGGGTCTCAATCAATTGTCAACATTGTCTTCCTACTTTTTTTTGACCGATTCTTTCTGTTAATACCTCATTCAAAAGCTTTTAAAAAACCACACGAAACAAATAAATGGTGTGTGAATGTTGCAGTTTTACTCGTGCAGTTTCATTCGGCAACAATCGGTTACAGTGTGTACAATGTCTATTCGGAAGATTAAACTCCGAGTTTGCATTAACAAGCTAAATGTAGACTCTAAGTTGGATTTTCCGAATAGACATTAAACACACTGTAATTGAGTGTTGCCAAATAATACGATGCGCGAGTAGAAGTGCAACAATCACACACCGTCTCTCGATGAGACAGTGCGAACCGTAGATTGATGATGTTTCGACTCTTCCGTTTTCGTTTTCTCGGTGCTCGCTCCCTGAAAACGTGTTCGATATATCTTACATGTCGTTTTACTCTTCCTCGTCTAGCCTTTAAAATTTCCTTATCCTTTACAACTGATCTTTTTCTTTTTTTATCCCGGGTTTGTGGTGTTTGTCGAAGCAGGCGGTGTGACACAATGGCACTTCACACTTTTTACAACCGTATCTAGTGCCATGCCTTCCTGTAGACTTCCCTTTCCATTCTTTTCCTTTCACAAGGCAATTTTTGTGAGAACACCCTAGCCCGTTTGAGTGAGAAAACGCGCATTCTATACAATTGGCATTAAATTCCTCACGGCCACGAGCTCGCTCGACGTATTTAGGGATTTCGTGCAACGACACCGATAGATGTTTTTCCCCCGCTATAGATGGACTCGCCACGGCCATTTTAAAGTCGTATTCACCAATCACTTTTCTTTCCAATAATTTTTTTTGACGCAAGTCTAGGAAATCTTCCCTTGTGGTGTGCGGCTTTCCTTCTGGCTCTAGTAGCATGTTGTACAGGATCCAAGCGTTTGTCATTGCTTCGTCCATCAATCCCATAAAGAGCTTCAATCACCATCGACGTTGATGTATGGAGGTCCTTTGCAGAGTCGCTCCTTCCAAACATGCTCGGTTGAACTTGTCTATTCCTCCTTTATTTTTGTTATACATGGTTACATACTCTAGCCGCTCTATTGGGTTACCTCCTCTGCGTCGCTGAACATGTTCCAGACGAGCTCCGAAACAGGTGGACAACATCCACACCGATGGCACAACGTTCCGTTTGTCTACCCATGCACATGCCTTAATACCCTCTTTGTCGCATAACTCGAAACTAAAATCGCCCAACTTGGGCACCTTTTTCGTGTTGTTTTTGAAAAGTTGGTTTCGTGCGTACTCGACATTTTGTGCGCACGCGACGTTTCGCGTGCGTAATATATTATCGAAAGTAATGTGGTGGTTCGAATGGATTTGCGGATTGGGGGAGTAAATGTACGAGTAAATTTAAAGAGACGTGAGGTAGTAATTGAGTGGCGCGGAATGCGTTAAGAAATGGACGGCGGATCGCGACGCGATCCGATGTGAAGTTTACGAAATGTACGTCGCCGGTACGGAACATATAATTTGAACAAATGTAATTTATATGCGACAAGCGACGTTTATGAAAAATGACGTGTACTTTATTTGCCGCATTTATTGCAAAGGACGCGGCTGCGGTACGGAAATGATTTTGGTTGTACGATTATTATTTTTAACAGGTGGACGTGAATGACTAAATTCTCTTCGCGACGTCGTGGGATATTTGACGACTCGCGTGGATTTCGTTTGGATTTTTATGACCACGTGGCGCGACATCAAAGGTGCCGAATAAGATCGACGGACGGCGGATATAGGCCGTCGATATTTTTCAAGTAGTAGAGACGCGAAATCGCGTCAATCACACGATGTTTATTTTGGACGTCCCGGATTGTTTGACGAAATTGGAGGAGTTCCATTGAGTGACTCAGCATGACTGAGCATACGATTTTGTAAGATTGTGTGTACTTTGTAAATATTTACAACAATGGTTTGTCTTTATGTGTATTAGTTATTAGTGTAGATTTACTCTTTTTGACATACCTCGAAGTATTCGGGTTTATTAACATTAATAGAGGTAGCTAGTAGATTGCGTACGGCTGGTATGCCTCCGTACACTCAGTAATGAGCTCGTGTATATTTGTAGGACTTAGTCATTTTTAGTCATAGGAACTTTTGGACCAAAAACTGTTTATGGTGTTTTTTGATAATTTTTATCTGAGGATTACTCTCAGATCTGTTGGCAGAATTATCTGAAATTCTGCATGTGTGTTCCTATTTATATTTTTATTATTGTCACAGATTTGCAGGCCTATTGTGTGCCTGGTCTGTGTTTTACTTCATTGTGAAGTTAGTCTGTTTTATCAAAGTTCTGGCAGACTGTTTTTCTGCAACTTTGACTAGATGATGTGATCGCTCTGTTTATTATATTTGTCTGAAACTTTGTGAGGTTATTCCAAATACTATATAATATCTGTTGATGTATTTTCAGCTTGTTTTGTTATTTTTGTAGAATTCTGTGTTGATTCAAAGTAGGCTGTTTTTGGGTAGTCTGTGGTGCTTCCGAGGGTGAATCTATGGCTAGAAATGGCTATGGACAACAGGTTATGGGCCCACGCCCATGGCTACCCATATTGGATGAATATTACTTACCCATATTTGATGGAACTGAATATTATTGTTGGAGGAGTATTATGGAGAGCTACTTCAAGTTGAGGGAGCTTATGGATGTGGTGGATGGGACATGTGTCGAAACATCAGCTGAATGGGAGGAGAAAAACCTGGAGAGCTTGAGGATTATCAAGCTATCTATGACTAAGGAATTTGTAACGATGTACCTTGATGTGAAGAGTGCAACTGAATTATGGAAGTTTTTAGAATGCACTTATCAAAAGACTTCTGTGTATCACTGGATGATTAGTGCTACAAAAATATTTGAATATAAATATGATGGTGGTAGCATGTTGAAATATTGCCTTAGTTTGCAAAGATTGTTTGCAGAAAATGATATTGCGGGAGGAAATTTTACAAATGTTCAAAAGGCTCTCATTTTAATGAAAGGATTACCTAAGGAATATAGGTGTGTGTTTGATAGATTAAACCAAGTTGATAAAAAGGATTGGAACTTACCATTAGCAATCAGATTTGTTTTGGATGTAGAAGATGATAAAGAGGCTTTAAAAGATAGGGGGAATTTTGAAGGTGTTAGATCACAGTTTCAAAAAATTAGAAAAAGCTGCAAATCAGAAAATTGTTTTTACTGTAATGATTTAGGACATACTTTTAGAGTATGTCCATTATATAAAAGTGCATGTGTCACAGGAAATTTCAGAAACGGATGGGATGACGATCGAGTTCGACCCCCTACACGAAAGGATACACTTCCAGTCGATGAATTTGTATACTTGCCAACTGTTATTTTTCGAAATATGGAAACTGAGGAAGTAAAGGAAACATTTGCTGTCACCGAAAATAGTGTGGAAAAAGTGGTGACAGAAAAGGATTCGGTTTCTGTCAATTTTTTTGACGACAAATTGGTGAGTGATAAAGATTTACAAGAGGAAGAGGTTAATGTTGTGAGGATAGTTAGAGAGAGTGAAGGTCAATTGGAAGTAGAAACTGAAAATAATTTGCATGAGGAGATTAATGCACTTAGAGAAGGAGAGAGAAAAAGTGTCAAGAAAAGTGGAGTAAATGAGGAAGTTTATATTATTGAAAAAGAAAATAAAAATGTGAAAATTGAGAGAATACGAAAATTTATGAAGAAAACGAAGAAAAAAAGTAGAATTCAAAGGATGAACCATAGAAGAAAACATTTGCAGAAAGTGGTCAAAAGGAAACAACGTGAAAAGTAATTTTATGGAGGTGGCTATCTTTGACATTTAGTAATTTTTGTAAAATTTCGGATTTAGCATTTTGAATTTTGAAGTTGGTTGAAAAAGAAAGTTTATATTTTTATTTTTGAAGACCTAGAAAGAGGAAGCGGGAGAAGTGGTGTGTTTAGGAAGGATGGAATTTGGAAGACATGGCAGCAGGCAGTTGAAGCAGTGGTGACGTCAGCGGAAGCAGTGGTGACGTTTGAACGAAAAAAAAAAAGGAGTAAATTTGGGGGTACGGGAATGTACAGTTACATTTGAAATGATGCATATTTTATTCCGGGTGCACGAAACTAAATTTTCAGGGGAGTGTTGTTTTTGAAAAGTTGGTTTCGTGCGTACTCGACATTTTGTGCGCACGCGACGTTTCGCGTGCGTAATATATTATCGAAAGTAATGTGGTGGTTCGAATGGATTTGCGGATTGGGGGAGTAAATGTACGAGTAAATTTAAAGAGACGTGAGGTAGTAATTGAGTGGCGCGGAATGCGTTAAGAAATGGACGGCGGATCGCGACGCGATCCGATGTGAAGTTTACGAAATGTACGTCGCCGGTACGGAACATATAATTTGAACAAATGTAATTTATATGCGACAAGCGACGTTTATGAAAAATGACGTGTACTTTATTTGCCGCATTTATTGCAAAGGACGCGGCTGCGGTACGGAAATGATTTTGGTTGTACGATTATTATTTTTAACAAGTGGACGTGAATGACTAAATTCTCTTCGCGACGTCGTGGGATATTTGACGACTCGCGTGGATTTCGTTTGGATTTTTATGACCACGTGGCGCGACATCAAAGGTGCCGAATAAGATCGACGGACGGCGGATATAGGCCGTCGATATTTTTCAAGTAGTAGAGACGCGAAATCGCGTCAATCACACGATGTTTATTTTGGACGTCCCGGATTGTTTGACGAAATTGGAGGAGTTCCATTGAGTGACTCAGCATGACTGAGCATACGATTTTGTAAGATTGTGTGTACTTTGTAAATATTTACAACAATGGTTTGTCTTTATGTGTATTAGTTATTAGTGTAGATTTACTCTTTTTGACATACCTCGAAGTATTCGGGTTTATTAACATTAATAGAGGTAGCTAGTAGATTGCGTACGGCTGGTATGCCTCCGTACACTCAGTAATGAGCTCGTGTATATTTGTAGGACTTAGTCATTTTTAGTCATAGGAACTTTTGGACCAAAAACTGTTTATGGTGTTTTTTGATAATTTTTATCTGAGGATTACTCTCAGATCTGTTGGCAGAATTATCTGAAATTCTGCATGTGTGTTCCTATTTATATTTTTATTATTGTCACAGATTTGCAGGCCTATTGTGTGCCTGGTCTGTGTTTTACTTCATTGTGAAGTTAGTCTGTTTTATCAAAGTTCTGGCAGACTGTTTTTCTGCAACTTTGACTAGATGATGTGATCGCTCTGTTTATTATATTTGTCTGAAACTTTGTGAGGTTATTCCAAATACTATATAATATCTGTTGATGTATTTTCAGCTTGTTTTGTTATTTTTGTAGAATTCTGTGTTGATTCAAAGTAGGCTGTTTTTGGGTAGTCTGTGGTGCTTCCGAGGGTGAATCTATGGCTAGAAATGGCTATGGACAACATTTCGTCACCCCGTCTTTTTGTCTTTTCAGCCCGTTTAGCAATTTTTCATCCGGGTAGCCCAAAGAGGTTAAACTTTTCCTTGTTCCGCTACGCTTTCGCACCAACATTGTTCCCAAAGCCCCCCACCCTTTCTCACTCCTCAACCATCGGAAAATGGAAACCCCTGTGTATATTCTATCCATCATAACGACTCTTTCGTCCTCGCTTACCGGCTCACGTAACGCCCTTAGAATCCTTGCTCGGGCACCAACTCCACTAAATTCTTTACCTTTAACGTCTATCTCGTAGGTCAACTGATACATTGTCACCGCGTCATTTAGCGCGAATTGTTGCATCCCGTGTTTAGACTTCGGTTTACTACAAGAGAAACGTTTTATGGGGTTCAACATACTATTGTCAAGAATCCATCTCTCGTCCAGACTCAAATAAGTTCCTGGCCGATAGTACTGCATAAACGTTTCTTTATGCTCATTCATCAACGGTTCAACCTGTCGAACGCGCACACTTTTCAGAGTTAATTGTTATGCAACAGTTTTTTGTTGTTGGCTAAAATAAACATCAAATATGCATATGGTCATACCACACAAATGCAACAGACACCTTACCTGCCATAACGTCAACGTTGCGGATCTTGTTCCTTTGACGGTCTGTACTTATTAGACCTTCCATGTAAATTCCTCTTGATTTGAGAAAATCTCTTCTCTGGTATTATTCTGCCTCTGTTTGGGTACTCTAAACCTCCGCCGGTCCCTTTACGAAACGTCTTTGAGTCAGAAGACGACCTTTCAATCCCATTGCAAATCAACATGCACAAAAATGCGAACATTTCTCCCATTGTAATGTCTTTCCACCGTTGCTATGTAGTCCCTCTCTCTTTCTTGTGATACGCAACTAATTTGAGTGCGTACTTTTCTTGCCCATAAGCATTACATTGATTTACAAAGTTTTTCCAAAAAGAAATGCGAGTTAACGCTAAAAATATACTTGCAGCCGTTTTCTCTGTGCTTTTCCAACCGTATATTAAGAGCACCTTCCCCACCTCCTCTTTTTTTGGCAACTGGAGCCGTCGTTCTACCTCTATGAGCCGCTCTTCCCGATCAAAATTTTTTAGTCTAATCCAAGAGATTTTGCTCTACAAGTAGTGAAAGGGTCGAAGCTATTGATCTACATTTTTCAACTCCCTTGAATACTCTCCACTCGCCTCATCTTGTTTGTCTTTGTTTTCGTCCGCTGACGAATTCTCTTCCCACTCGCTTTGACTCTCTTTGCTAAGAGCGTTTTTATCCCATTCGTCCTTGTCTTCATCGGTGTCTGGCAAGTCAGTTTCCTCGTGTGCGCCTTCGAAACTCGGTGATGGACGGGGTTTAGGCCCCCTTCGTACTTTTTTGGGACGGCCGCATTCGCTTTCGAATGTACTTTTCTCCAACTCCACATTGTCATCATCGACTTTTTTTTCCCCCGAGTTTTCCTCATCAATCTTTTGCAACTCTTCTGTCACAGATGTCTCCCTCGGAGGTTCTTTACTTACACTACGGACTCTTTTTTTTTTCTCCTTGTGGAAAGTCCATCCATGTCCCATGCCTTTTTTTCTTCTGCCACTAATCGAGACTGCCAATCCCACCCAACAAATGTGAATGTTAAACTTTTTTTATGATGCATTGTTTGTGATATTATATACGTTTTCACACAATTGAGAAAGACGATAGACGTACCTCTGTTTTCGTCGCGGGAGCTGGCATCCCAGTGTTTTTGGTTATCTCCGGCCCACGATTTGGGAAATAATTTCCTTCGAAATCTATGAGAGATATAGGCATTATTTTTTTCCAACTCTTAGGAGGGACAACCGCAAAGACGTAATTAGAGAGGGTTGAAGGGTTTTACTCCTCCACTAACTTCGAGAAACGTTTTTTATCATCGAAGGTTAATATTTTGATGAATTGGCCCAATCTTGCCGCCAATACTGTGATATCTTTGTCAACATAATTTAAAGTAGAACCCCTTACTCTCAAATTTTTCATTATTTCTGCCAATGCTTCTCTAGAAGGAATATCCGACATAAAGTACTCTGTCGCATCCTTTTTTTTGTCGTTTGATAGCTCCAACAATTCCACATATCCTGCTTGTAATGCCTCTAGAAATGATGCTTTTCTATTTCTCCTTTCTTTATCTCGTGCATAAGTTTCTTTTTTCTTTCCCGTAGCGACGCTCATACGGCCAACATTCGACAATCGCTTCAACGTTGGTGTATTTTGTTTGGGGTGAAAGAAAGGGACGCTTAAAGTCTATGAATCGAAAAGAAGAAGGCGTGGCTCCTGCGACGATGTTTTCGTTTGGTTCTCCTTCGACATGTATTTCGGTTGCCTTACCATCAAATTGTGCAAGCGCACCGGGTACCACAGGAGTCACCTCTGTCCATAATTTTTGTGCAGGGCGGAAAAAAGAGGCGAATATTGTGCATTTATTTGTCTTACACGCCCTCACCTTCCCTTTCATTCCTCCAACAAACACGTAATAATGACACGAGTACCATACTATGGCTAGCGCAACTCTTTTGTCATTTTCTCTTAGATGATTTTCTACCAAGTCTAATTCTCCCCCAATGTACATAAAACCCAAAAGAGACCTCCCCAACACAACTTGCGCCGCTTTTAACACCTGAAATGCCACGTGACTTTTCTCTATAGTTAAGTTAGATATATCAACGTCCGCTAGGATATAACCATTTTGTTGCATCTGCGACGTCACTTGCTAACTTGTTTTCTTAACTCTCTCGCCTCTACTTCCATCCCAACTCTCGAACACATGTGATAGACATCGTGCTTTCCCGCATCCAGGTGCATGGCTTCAATCAATGCGTAGAAAAAACAGTCTCCGTCTCTCGGAGGACTAATACATTCGTCTTCCAAGCTGTTACAACCAAACAACCATTTGTATTTCAGATTGATTGTAGCATTTCTCTGTGCAACGTGTAGATTTTGGTAATTTCAATGTTTGGGGTTGAAAAGTCAAACTTTCTTACGTGAATTTGCCGACCGGTAGCCTTTCCAAAGTTTCCAAGACGGTTTTGTCTACAACCATTTGCTCCATATAACTTTTTTTTTTGTACTTTTTAGAACCCAAGGTTGTCCCTTTTGCTTTTGCAACTTTATCCAAAAGTTTCTAAGTATGACTGATTATTTTCAAAGCTAATCAGCAATGCTTATATAGAAGAAGCTGGTATACTAGATTGTGGAGAAAAAACTGTTATAACTGCACACACAAAAGCAAACCTTTTGTTAGCATTGGCAGAGGGGTGTGGGTTAATCTTATTTGCCTGCAGTACATGGTTACTCATGTGCTATGTCAATATCGATGTTCTAGTAGGTTACTATCCTGTACGCTTTAACTGAAAGGTTTGTCTTCGACGCACGAGATAGCCTAGATTATGGCTCTGGTTACCTTGGCATAATACTTTTAGCACCGGTTACCTTCGCATAATACCTTAGTGAACCTTAACCGCAAGACAATGAGAAAGTTCAAAATCATTTATCTCGCATCAAGTTTAAGGTTAAATTTATTTATCTCCTACAAATCCTACTTGACCGAATTGTTGTCTTGCGGTGTCCGTTTGGGGGATCGAACCCCACATCACTATCAGGGTGCCACTCCGATAGGATGGTGCCACACACGGACTACAAAATAAAATAACCAACAAATTTACAAAGTTATATCAACACTGTAACGTTGAACGGTTGTCCAACGTCACCAATCGCCCGGGTGAACATGCAACCAACTTCAAAGTATGTGATCCCAAAAGTATTTGCATCAACTCCAATTTATTTTGTCCAAAATACGGGTCCTACGAAAGAATCCAAAATGTCAGACGGTGAGGCAGACTAAGGAGTAAAGGGTCACAAACTCTTGTATCACCAACATAACCTCTCAAAAAACCCTGTAGACGCATTTCGAACATCTTTGACTCGGCGTACATGGTTTTCGGTAATTAGTCAAATTTTTTGAGGTTTTTGACTTGGCGTACACGAATTCCAACATTTAGCCGAATTTCGAAGATTTTTGACTAGGCTTAGGTATTAAGCTCAATTCTCAGGTTTGGGTTTTATATGCCCCAATATCGAAATACACCGGTTTGGGTATTATGCTCGATTTTTCGGGTGTGGGTTTTATAAGCCCTAATATCGAAATACACCGGTTTGGGTATTAAGCCCGATTTTTTGGGTTTGGATTTTATAAGCCCCAATATCGAAATACAATGGTTTAGGTATTAAGCTCGATTTTTAGGGTTTGGGTTTTATAAGCCCCAATATCGGAATTCAAAGGTTTTCCAACACTTAGCCAAAATCGGCGTACATGGATTTCGGTACTTAGCCAAATTTGGAGGTGTTTCAAACGGCGCGTACACGATTCCGGTACTTAGCCAAATTTCGAGGTGTTTCAAACAGCGCGTACACGAGTTTCAACACTTAGCCAAATTTCGAGGTGTGTCAAACGGCGCTTACACGTATTCCGGTACATAGCCAAATTTGGAGGTGTTTCAAACAGCGCGTACACGGATTGGCAAACTGTGTGGAGCTTTAAACCGATTCACAACTTTGAGCACATGCGCGACAAACTTTGTGGAGCTTTAAACCGATTCATGGCCTTAGCACATGCGCGGCAAACTTTGTGGAGGTTTAAAC